>JAINUW010000753.1:0-118855 GCA_020205615.1 Panax quinquefolius | reverse complement strand
GACGGGATGTTCAGCCAGAATAATAGAAGAATGTACTTGAGAAGTATAGGGGTAAGCCAAGCGTATCCCTGAGTTTAATCAATGACCGAATAATAAGCGATGGAATAACATAAGGATTTCACCAAGAAATATAGGGTATCTGGCGTTCTGGCGAGGTTATGTATAGGGTATGCCACTTTTACAGAGTTATTCCTGACGAATAATAATGAATGGAATAAGGAGAAGTTCTCTTGAAGAAGAATAACACCCTTGCAAAGTAAAAAATGAATATAGAAGTAGTGAAGTGGCGAATACTCTTCTTCTTTCTATAATTTTTCTACATAGCTTCTCTCCTAATTTCTCTCTACGAGTTTGATGAATTAAATTAAGAAAATAATGAAGGAATGAGCTTACATTTATTGGAAAATGGAATGCATATTAACTAATCCATGAGCAATCGAGTTGATTTACTTTAATCGGCGGTCCCGTATTGAAAAAAATCTTTTAAATAAAATATAATATATTACATTTATATAAAAACATTTTACTATGCAAACAACTATCTTATGCAATACTATACGAAAACACTATGCAAAACTACTGACCTTATTTGCTGCGTAATAAAATATAATATATTACATTTATAGAATAACTTTAATAAAGTATTCTATTTTATATAAAAAGATATTTACATTTTTATTACGTTAATAATACGAATAAAACAAAAGCGTCGTCTATCGCTATAATAATTTATATTATTAATAGAGCAATAATGGAATCAGGCGGTGACTTCTCACGTAAGCATCAATAATCCAATCTTTAGTGTCTTTCTTGTCACGCAAGCCACACGTTATTAACGTACTTTTACTCTAGGAGTAGTTCAGCAGTAACTCCGGTAAAACTTCGTAGAATTATTTTGATAAAAATATTTTTTGTCGTTTCTCGATCAGGCAATAATTACATTGTAGAGGTCCACCAATGATTGGTAGTTGTCTGCAGATATTCCTGCTTTAGCCAAGATATTCCCCCAGCCAATCGAATATAATATAACCTTTTGCATACTTTGCAAAATTTATAAATACTACCCGCAATATAATATTATCTTAAATTCACACCATAATATTAAAAAATTATTTGACAAAATTTAAATCTTTATTGATAAAATACGGGGATCTCACTTGATCTCCCTCACTTATGGAATTTAGCCCTCCCGAAATTAGAAGATGCGATACTGGTATGATAAAGAGGTGAGGATACCTTGAATACCTTTATCGTTGAAAATATTAAGTTCATCTTGTATTATCATTGAATGATAATTCGTTATGTTCATCTTTTAACTTCTGACCAAAGATATTTATTAACATTCATCTTTGCCTTATAAGCGAAGATATATAGCTGTAAAACCAATAATCTGAGACTTCGACAATAGTATCCTGACATAAATTATCCATACCTTATACTTGGCTAAGGATATTAGTGTTTTCCAATCTGATTAATGATTATACGCGAATAATCCAGGTAGTCGTAAAATCATACGATCTATCAATGCACTCTGACCCGAATGACTTTTACCACATCCATGAATTAATATTTCGTTCTTTGAGACTCATTTCGATAATTAATCCATGTCAATGAATCATCCACTTTGCTTTTTCTGGGCCCGGGATATTCATTAGTATCACGACCACGAGTTATCCATGCAGCTCACTGGCCCGAAGATAATCGTGTATTAAATTTAGTATCACGACATGCAAATTATCCGTACGTCGTAAAAGATAATTGTGTATTCCAGTCTGAGTATCACGACCACAAATTGTGATCCATCTACACTTCTGACCCGAAGATAATTGTGTTCTAATTCATTATGATATCCAAGAATGATCCACAATCATTATCCATGCGTATCACGACCACAGATTACTCCATGAACGAATGAATTGTGTATTTCATTCGCAGATTATGATTATCTTAAATTATTCACCTCTGACGAATCATACCAAGTCCATCTGGTGGGATATTAAAGAAAGTATCACGACCACAAATTATCCATTACCTTCTCGGCTGTCAAAGAATAATTGTGTATTCATTAAGGATATCCGACCACAAATTATCCATGCCTTCTGACGAAGAATAATTGTGTTTTCAATTCATTATGATTATCTTAGAATGATCCACAGTGGTAATCATACCAAGAATCCGTACATCTTGCGTAAGCGACGAGATGACTTTGAACACATCCGTGAATTAATATTTCATTCTTTGAGGACTCCATTTCGATAATTAATCACATCGTCAGAATCATCCACCACTTTCTGGTAAGGATATTCATTAGTATCACGACCACAAATTATCCATGTACTGACGGCGAAAGATAATTGTGTTTTCAATTCTGGTTATGATTATCTGAAAACGATCCCACAATGCGTAATCATACCAAAATCCATCCCTATACCTCTAGCTACAGTAGATGACTTTAAAAAAAATATAAGCGTGAGGATAATGATATAAAGAATCGATCAAATAAGATAAAGGATAAATATTAAACATTTATAATATAATTTATCCGAGGATTCAAGAATATCCCATATGTTATCAATCATAATAATCTCGTAATCTAATATCGTTAATATTATACCAATATTTTAATCCTACTTAAATTTATAAACAATTTATCTCAATTGTTTTGCGCTTTACTCTATATAATGCATTTAATCATTCAAAATGCCATACTCATAAATATCATCACCAATTATCAAATCCCTCATCCAAAAATATGCATATACTACATATAGGATTCTCTAGCCATAAAATCCTATTTTCAACTTTGTTACTTCACATAACATATTTAACTCATATGTTACATTAACTTCAAACTATTTTCATGAAAAATACCAAATCCCCAAAAATATTTCTTTTGCAGGATTTAGCATAATATAGTCCCATATAATGAAAATATATTTTTCTCGAATTTTAAAATTCATTTACTATTTTTCAAAAATCAATTTCTAATTAATTCATTAAGAAATTAGCTACCTCAAGTTTAACTCCAAAAAATTCCCAAATCTTGGCAGGACCTTACACATGTTAACGTGAGCTTCAGTTTAAATTTCATGGTCGCCGGGTTATAGAACTTTCACGGTTATAGCGTTTTAAATCGGAAAAACCTAAATATTGAAATAGTCATAACTTGCTCATTTTAAGTCGAGAATGAGCTCATTTTTGGACAGGAGGTACTTTATACATATACCTTCATGTCCCCAAAAGGCCAGATTTTTCTCATAATTTAAGTGGCCGAAACAGCCCTTAAAGTTTCTGGCGATTAGCATTTTTAAATTTACAACTTTGGCCTCCTTTGCTAAAATCAGTCCACAAAATCTAACACCTTTTCCAGTAATTCCACTTGGATTAGTTAGGTAACTCATAGATCTAACTCTAGGACTTGACCACATTCAAAATTCAAAAATATAATAGGAGATATGGTCAATTGAATTTCATATTCGTTTTTACATCAAAATCGATTTTTCAACTCTTTGTGATTTCTAGAAACTTTCATGTTTCATATACTAACCAACATAACTCATCATAAAACTTACTAATACTTCATATACCCATGATTTTCATTAGTCCAATGCTTTTTATTATTGACTTTCATCATAAACCCGCGTAAATTGTTCATTTTAGTTGAAGAAATATTTGAGGTTTAAGAAATGGGTTTTGTCTTTGAATTCGATACAAAAATTCGATTTCACGCTCTAGGTAGTGACTAGGAAGTCTTCAAGAATCGTCAAGAAATTTATTAATGATAGAAATATCATTCAAAGCATTATTCTCGTCCAAGACTTGGATAGTGCGTCACATTGATACAAGCGTGACTTACATCCATAACTTCTAGATAGCACCTCACAATGATACCTATCAACTTTGCCATCTTCATTCGCGGCCGTCGCCTCTGAGAAGTCAAAGCGGTGCATTCACACAGGAAGTCAACAACGAAAGGTTGGGGCTCTTTCTTATGGCTTGATATAACGGTGATTAACTTTTAGGGTTTGGTTACTTTGAATTAAGTATAACTTGAGTTGGTTAGGAATATGAAAGCTAACAACCTTACAAAAAGAATAATGAGTAGTTAATCAATCGTTTTCAAAAATTACCTCAAAGGCAAGTATTTTCAAAGAGATAATATCGACGAGTAGCGTGAAATTGTCCATTTGACTCTTGGCTAAGGATGATTAGTGTTTTCGAATTACTTGACGAAGTTTGATTATAAGAAATCAAGTTTAATTCTTTGGAGTTAAATTTAAAAGCGTTAATCATGGCGAAGAGAGATAACATCATTCATTTACTATTTTCAAAAATCAATTTCTAATAAATTCCTTAAGAAATTAGCTACCTCAAGTTTAACTCCAAAATTCCCAAATCTTGGCAGGACCTTACATGTTAGCGTGAGCTTCGGTTTAAATTTCATGGTCGTAGTTATAGAACTCCGGTTATAGCGTTTTTCGGAAAAACCTAAATATTGAAATAGTCATAACTTGCTCATTTAAGTCGAGAATGAGCTCATTTTGGACAGGAGGTACTTTATACCATATACTTTCATGTCCCAAAAGGCCAGAATTTTTCTCATAATATAAGTGGCCGAAACAACCTCTCTAAAATCATGGCATAAGCTTTTTTCGGTTTTGCAGCTTTGAACTCCTTTGCTAAATCAGTCCACACAAATCTACAACACCTTTTCCAGTAATTCCACTTGGATTAGTTAGGTAACTCATAGATCTAACTCTAGGACTTGACCACATTCAAAAATTCAAAATATAATAGGAGATATGGTCGATTGAATTTCATATTCGTTTTCACTAAAATCGATTTTCAACTCTTTGTGATTTCTAAGAAACTTTCATGTTTTCACATACTAACCAACATAACTCATCATAAAACTTACTAATACTTCAATACCCATGATTTTTATTAGTTCTATACTTTTATTATGACTTTCATCATAATCCACGTAAACATATCCTTTTAGTTGAAGAAATATTTGAGGTTTAAGAAATAAATTAGGTATCGTCACCCATCTTGGGTGCATACACTTACATGGTACATAAATTCAAATCTGACTTACTAATATAAGCGTAGGTATGCAATCGACATAAAGCTGTGAGTTTGAATACAAATATTGTCTACTAGATATTATACAAACTCGAAAAGGAGTCCTCATTACAACTATTATCACACTATTTCACGAGAATAGTGAGGGACTACTAATCTTATCCTCGGACCATTACTTACGTTCCCAGGCTAAAAGTCGGCTATTCTCATTTCACGAAGAAACGGTGAAAGAAAGGGTGAGCTCAACTAGCCCGATGAAAAATATTATGACTAAGATAATGCGAGAATAAATTATCATTAGCCTTGACGATGTTAAAGCGATAAAATACAATAGACAACCGGTTTAAGCTGCGGTGGAATATCTGATCCATTAAAAAAGTCAAGTAGAGAAAAAATCTACTATCTTTTAGGTTTTAAAGGTTTTCATCAATTTTTATCGTTTGAGACTCGACAATAAATAAACCACCACATCTAATCATCCACATACCCACGGTCGAGGATTTTCATCAAATTATCGATGGTCATGACTATCTTAGAATCACCCACAGTCATAATAATCATACCAAAAACTATCCATCAACTTGCATTCTGAGGCCCTTTGAGGACTTTTGTCACATCATTTATATCAAGTCGTGATTATCTTAGAATGATCCACAGTCATAATCATACTAAGTTCATCTATGCTTGCGTAAGCGAAGATAACATAATATAACATGAGGATGATGACAATGACATAATAATTCAATAAAACAAGTTCAAAATTATTTAATCCATGAATTATTAACGTCAATTATCGACATAATCTTTGTTTTAATGTAGAGTAAAATTCAAGAATGATCGGAAGAATATTTCCATGAAAAGATCTTTGGATGAAGCCTTGAATATCGAGGATATTCTACTAATTTCATGGAGTATAGAAGTCAAGTTTTAACCAATTTGGGTATAATAAAGAATGGAATAACAAAAGAAATCACCATGCATGCGGTGCTTGCATGACGAGTTATTCAACGAATAATAATAACGGAACGAATTATGAAATTCACCAAGCGGGATGTTCAACGAGAATAATAAAGATGGAACCCGGATCCGGTGTAAAACACGATAGGATATTCAGCGAGAATGATAAAAAGAATAAAACCGGTGGGTGTAAAACAACAGAGCGAGGATGTTCCAGCGAATAATAATAAAAAGAAACCGAATCCGGTGTAAAACACCAAGACGGGATGTTCAGCGAGAATAATAGAAGAATGTCACCAAGTATAGGGTTAAACCGGCGTATCTGAGTTATTCAACGAGAATAATAAGCGATGGAATAACATAAGTTTCACCAAGTATAGGGTATCTGGCGTATCGAGGTTATGTATAGGGTATGCCACTTTTACGAGTTATTCAATGAGAATAATAATGAATGGAATATGAAGTTCTCTTCGAATAAGAAAGAATAACACCCTTACAAGTAAAAATAATATAATATAAAAGTAGTGAATATAGAAGTAGTGAAATACTCTTCTTCTTTTCTAATAATTTTCTCTCATAAACTTCTCTATAATTTCTCTCTACAGAGTTTGATGAATTAAATAAAAAATAATGAAGGAATGAGCTTATTTATAGGAAAATGGAATGCGTAGTAACTAATCCATGAGCGGTCCAGTTGATTTACTTTAATCGGCGGTCCATATTTAAAAAAAAATCTTTTAAATAAAATATAATATATTCTATTTATATAAAAACATTTTTTATATCTGAAACCTTTATGCAATACTATCTGAAAACAACATCTGAAAACAACATACTTGACATATATATCGTAATAAAATATAATATATTACATTTATAGAATAACTTTAATAAAGTATTACATTTTATATAAAAAGATGTTTACATTTTATTACGTTAATAATCTGAATAAAACAAAAGCGTCGTTATCATTATAATAATTCATATTATTAATCGTGATAATGGAATCAATAGGTGACTTCTCACATAAGCATCGATAATCAATCTGGTGTCTTTCTTATGCGACCACACACGTATTCTTTGTACTTTTACTCTAGGAGTAGTTCAACGGTAACCACGGTAAAACTTCATAGTTATTTCATAAAATATTTTTGTCGTTTTCTCGATCAAAAATGATAATTACATTAATGGGGTCCACCAATGATTGGTAGTTATGCGAATATTCCTGCTAAAGCAAGAATATTCCCAGACCCAATCGAATATAATATAACCACTTGCATACTTTGCAAAATTTATAAATACTACCCACAACTATAATATTATCTCAAATTCACACCATAATATTAAAAATTATTTCGACAAAATTTAAATCTTTATTGATAAAATCTGGGGTCTCACAATCTCCCTCTTATGGAATTTAAGCCCTCGAAATTAGAATGCGTACACAGTATGATAAAGAGAGTGAGGATACCTTGAATACCTTTATCGTTTAAAATATTAAATTCATCTTTGATGATCCGGCGAAGATATTCATTAACAATTCATCTTTTGCTACTGAGGCCCGAAGATATACAAGCTATAAAACCAATAATCTTTGAGACTTCGACAATAGTATCACGACCATGAATTATCCATGCACCTTCTTGGCTAAGGATATTAGTGTTTTCAATCTGATCGTGATTATCTTAGAATAATCCGTGGTCGTAATCATACCAAGTCTATCGATACCTCTGACGAAGATGACTTTTACCACATCCATGAATTAATATTTCATTCTTTGAGACTCGATCGATAATTAATCCATATCATCGAATCATCCACCTTTTCTGAGGCGAGGATATTCATTAGTATCACGACCACAAATTATCCATACACTACTGACGAAGATAATCGTGTATTCATTAGTATCACGACCACAAATTATCCATACTTTACGGCTAAAGATAATTGTGTTTTCATTATATCACGATTATGATTATCCATAGAATGATCCGACAGATAATGTATTAATCATATCCGACCACAAATTATCCATATTCTGGCGAAAATAATTGTGTAATTGTGAGATGACTTTGAACACATCCATGAATTAATATTTCATTCTTTGAGACTCATTTCGATAATTAATCCACATCGAATCATCCATCATCCACACTTTCTGACGAAGATAATGGGATATTCATTAGTATCACGACCACAAATTATCCATACCTTTCTGACGAAAAGATAATTGTGTTTTCATTATTCTGATTATGATTATCCATGATCCTGATGTCGTAATCATACCAAGTCCATCTATGCCGTAAGCCGACCAAATGACTTTGAACACATCCGTGAATTAATATTTCATTCTTTGAGATCTCGATTAATCCACATAATCATCGATACATTCATTAGTATCCGATCCATCCATGCTTTCTGCGAAGATAATTGTGTATTCATTAGTATCCGTCCGACCGACAAATTATCCATATCCTACTTCTGACGAAGATAATTGTGTTTTCAATTACGGTTATGATTATCTTAGAACGATCCTGATCATAATCATACCAAGTCCATCTCTACTTACTGAAGGCCGAGATGACTTTCAAAAATATATAAACGTGAGGATAATGATATAAAGAATCAATCAAATGAGATAAAGGATAAATATTAAACATTTATAATATAATTTATCCGAGTTCAAGAATATCCCCATGTTATCAATCATTAATAATCTCATAATCTAATATCATTAATATTATAACAATATTTTAATCACTTCTTAAATTTATAAACAATTTATCTCGATTGTTTACGCTTTACCATATAATGCATTTAATCATTCAAAATGCCATACTCATAAATATCATCACCAATTATCAAATCCCTCATCAAAAAATATGCATATACTACTATATAGGATTCTCTACAATATAAAATCCTATTTTCAACTTTGTTACTTCACATAACATATTTAACTCATATGTTAAGTAACTAAACTATTTTCATGAAAAATACCAAATCAGTCCCAAAATATTTCTTTTCTGGGATTTAGCATAATATAGTCCCATAATGAAAATATATTTTCTCGAATTTTAAAATTCATTTACTATTTTTCAAAATCAATTTCTAATTAATTCCTTAAGAAATTAGCTACCTCAAGTTTAACTCAAAAATTCCCAAATCTTGGCAGGACCTTACACATGTTAACGTGAGCTTCTAGTTTAAATTTCATGGTCATGCCAGGTTATAGAACTCGGTTATAGCGTTTTTAAATCGGAAAAACCTAAATATTGAAATAGTCATAACTTGCTCATTTTAAGTCGAGAATGAGCTCATTTTTGGACAGGAGGTACTTTATACCATATACTTTCATGTCCCAAAAGGCCAGAATTTTTCTCATAATTTAAGTGGCCAAAACAGCCCTCTAAAAATTCATGGCGAGCGATGCTTTTTTGAAATTTTGCAGCTTTGGCCTCCTTTGCTAAAATCAGTCCACACAAAATCTACAACACCTTTTCCAGTAATTCCACTTGGATTAGTTAGGTAACTCATAGATCTAACTCTAGGACTTGACCACATTCAAAAATTCAAAATATAATAGGAGATATGGTCAATTGAATTTCATATTCGTTTTTCACTAAAATCGATTTTCAACTCTTTGTGATTTCTAAGAAACTTTCATGTTTTCACATACTAACCAACATAACTCATCATAAAACTTACTAATACTTCATATACCCATGATTTTCATTAGTCCAATGCTTTTTATTATGACTTTCATCATAATCCACGTAAAAGCAGATCCTTTTAGTTGAAGAAATATTTGAGGTTTAAGAAATGGGTTTTTGTCTTTGAATTCGATACAAAATTCGATTTCACGCTCTAGGGTAGGCTAGAAGTCTTCAAGAATACGTCAAAAATTTATTAATGATAGAAATATCATTCAAAGCTGTTACTCTCGTCCAAGACTTGGATAGTCGTCACATTGATACCATATGACTTACATCCCTTAACTGAGATAGCACCTCACAATGATACCTATAAACTTGCCATCTTCATTCACGATGTAAGCCTCTGAGAAAAAGTCGGCTTGTGCATTCCACACAAGAGGAAGTCAACAACGAAAGGATCGGGGCTCTTTACTTATGAAGCGATATAACGGTGATTAACTTTAGGGTTTGGTTACTTTGAATTAGTATATAGGTTTGGTTATGAATATAAAAGCTAACAACCTTACGAAAAGAATGATGAGTAGTTAACCAATTGATTCCTAAAATCACATCAAAGGCAAGTATTTTCAAAAGAGATAAGATCGACGAATTAGCGTGAAAGTGTTTATTTGAATCAAACAAGATTTAAAAATAGTAGCGATATGAAGGCTCTCTCTTAACGAAGTTTCAACCCGATAAGTCAAAAGTCTAACTTCTTGGAATCAAATTTAAGCGTTGAGCATAACAGAGAGATAAAATAATGGGTAGAACCGGTATCTTATAAGGTATAGACTTATGATTTATAATTAACTAACTTGTGCTAACCCGTTCGGTTTACTTTCTTTTTGAGAAGTCGTGAAAAATGCTCTTCAAAAAACCAGCGACTTTGTTTTGTCCATATCCACCTTTGGTGCCACCAGTCCCAGACTTGACTTGACTTTGGTGCACAACAAAATTGAGCTAAATGACCTTCTCTTCTTGCAATTTCCACTTCTATTATCTTTGCCGTGATTACCACGCAAAGTGGTTACCATTCTTAACATGATAATTTCCCCCACGATGGTTATCATTGTTACGATGGCCGTTGCCACCGATATGATTATTATCGTGTTGTTGGTGGTTTACCTTTTGTTTGAAATTTGAATCAACACTCTCGTGTGCTTCATTGCTTATCTCGGCATTTTAGGATGCCATTCTCAAACCTTTGTCACAAAACAAGGGTTAATTAACATATCACATATTATCCTATATACTCCCCAGACCAATTAAATACCAAATAAATTTAGGTAGGTCATCTTAGCGAAAGAATTCCCCGTCTCTCCCTCCTAGTTTCTTATCTCTCACATCTTGGGGGGATCATATCCTAAGCTACGATACCAGCCTGTGGCGCCCCCAAAATTAGGTATCGTCACCCATCTTGGGTGCGCCACTTACATGGTACATAAATTCAAATCTGACTTACTAATATAAGCGTAGGTATACAATCGACATAAAGCGTGAGTTTGAATACAAATATTGTCTACTAGATATTATCTGAACTCGAAAAGGTCCTCATTACAACTATTATCACACTATTTCACGAAATAGTGAGGGACTACTAATCTTATCCTCTGGACCATTACTTAGTTCCCAGAGCTAAATCCCGGCTATGTTCTCATTTCACGAAGAGAAACGGTGAAAGAAAAGGGTGAGCTCAACTAGCCCGATGAAATATTATGACTAAGATAATGCGAGAATAAATTATCATTAGCCTTGACGATGTTAAGCGATAAAATACAATAGAACAACCGGTTTAAGCTGCGGTGGAATAAGCGATCCATTAAAAGAGTCAGTAGAGATAAAATCTACTATCTTTTAGGTTTTAAAGGTTTTCATCAATTTTTATCGGCGAGACTCGACAATAAATAAACCACCACATCTAATCATCCACATACCACGGTCGAGGATTTTCATCAAATTATCAATAATCAAATGACTATCTCAGAATCACCCACAGTCATAATCATACCAAAAACTATCCATCAACTTTGCATTCTGAGGCCCTTTGAGGACTTTTGTCACATCATTTATATCAAGTCGTGATTATCTTAGAATGATCCACAGTCATAATCATACTAAGTTCATCTATGCTTGTAAGCGAAGATAACATAATATAACATGAGGATGATGACAATGACATAATAATTCAATAAAACAAGTTCAAAATTATTTAATCCATGAATTATTAACGTCAATTATCGACATGATCTTTGTTTAAATGAGAGTAAAATTCAAGAATGATCGGAAGAATATTTCCATGAAAAGATCTTTGGATGAAGCATGAAATATCGAGGATATTCTACTAATTTCATGGAGTATAGAAGTCAAAGTTTTAACCAATTTGGGTATAATAAAGAATGGAATAACAAAAGAAATCACCGTGCATGCGGTGCTTGCCATGAGCGAGTTATTCAACGAATAATAATAACGGAACGGTCGGTGAAATTCACACAAGCGGGATGTTCAACGAGAATAATAAAGATGGAACCCGATCCGGTGTAAAACACACGATAGGATATTCAGCGAGAATGATAAAAGGCGGAACCGGTCGGGTGTAAACACCTGAGACGAGGATGTTCAGCGAGAATAATAAAAAAAGCGGAACCGGTCGGTGTAAAAACACCGAGACGGGATGTTCAGCGAATAATAATAAGAATGTCACCAAGTATAGGGTTAATAGCGTATCTGAGTTATTCAATGAGAATAATAAGCGATGGAATAACATAAGGATTTCACCAGTATAGGGTATGTCTGCGTATCTGAGGTTATGTATAGGGTATACCACTTTTACGAGTTATTCAACGAGAATAATAATGAATGGAATAACGAAGTTCTCTTCGAAGAAGAAGAATAACACCCTTACCCTTACAGTAAAAAAGCTGAATATAGAAGTAGTGAAGTAGCGAGAATACTCTTCTTCTTTCTATAATTTTCTCTCTATAAACTTCTCTCTATAATTTCTCTCTACAGAGTTTGATGAATTAAATAAGAAAATAATGAAGGAATGAGCTTATTTATAGGAAAATGGAATGCGTAGTAACTAATCCATGAGCGGTCCAGATTGATTTACTTTAATCGGCGGTCCATATTTAAAAAAAATCTTTTAAATAAAATATAATATATTCTATTTATATAAAAACATTTTACTATGCAAACCTTTATGCAATCTTATCTGAAAAAACAACATCAAAAACTATCTGTACACTATATCGTAATAAAATATAATATATTATTTATAGAATAACTTTAATAAAGTATTACATTTTATATAAAAAGATGTTTACATTTTATTACGTTAATAATCTGAATAAAACAAAAGCGTCGTTATCATTATAATAATTCATATTATTAATTAATCGATAATGGAATCAAAGTGAGTGACTTCTCATAAGCATCGATAATCGAATCTGGTAATGCTTTCTTATGCGACCACACGTATTCTTTGTACTTTTACTACTGAGTAGTTCAGCGGTAACCACGGTAAAACTTCATAGTTATTTCAATAAAATATTTTTGTCGTTTTCTCGATCAAATGATAATTACATTATGGGGTCCACCATGATTGGTAGTTATGCGAATATTCCTGCTAAGCCAAGATATTCCCAGCCAATCGAATATAATATAACCACTTGCATACTTTGCAAAATTTATAAATACTACCCACAACTATAATATTATCTCAAATTCACACCATAATATTAAAAAAAATATTTTGACAAAATTTAAATCTTTATTGATAAAATCACGGGGTCTCTCTGATCTCCCCTCCTTATGGAATTTAAGCCCTCGAAATTAGAATGCGATACACAGTATGATAAAGAGGTGAGGATACCTTGAATACCTTTATCGTTAAAAATATTAAATTCATCTTTTGCGATCCATTGAAGATATTCATTAACAATTCATCTTTGCTTCTGAGCCCAAAGATATACAAGCTAAAACCAATAATCTTTGAGACTTCGACAATAGTATCCTGACCATGAATTATCCATGCACTTCTTTGCTAAGGATATTACGTGTTTTCATTCTGATCGTGATTATCTTAATAATCAATAATCATTGGTCGTAATCATATACGAAGTCTATCGATGCACTGACGAAGATGACTTTTACCACATCCATGAATTAATATTTCATTCTTTGAGACTCGACTCGATAATTAATCCATATCATCGAATCATCCACCTTTCTGACGGGCGAGGATATTCATTAGTATCACGACCACAAATTATCCATACACTTTCTGACGAAGATAATCGTGTATTCATTAGTATCACGACCACAAATTATCCATACACTACGACTAAAGATAATTGTGTTTTCAATTCTGATTATGATTATCTTTTAATGAATGATCCACGAGTCGTCATAATCATACCAAGTAAAGTATCATGTATATGCCACGTAAGCATTAATCACGGATGACTTTGAACACGTCCATGAATTAATATTTTCTTTGAGACTATCTTACAGATCCATCATCAATCATCGATAATTAATCCATATGAGTATTCATTATATCCGACCACAAATTATCCATACTTTCGGCGAAAGATAATTGTGTTTTTCATTCATTATCACGACCACAAATTATCCATACCTGACTACCATGGCGAATTCTTTGAGATAATTGTGTATTCATTATCCATGATTAAATTATCCATACTTATTATTCATTATGTATCCGACCACAAATTATCCATACACTTCTGCGAAGATAATTGTGTTTTCATTAATCATACGATTTATGATTATCATCTAATGATCCACTGATCATCATACCAAGTTCATTAGTATAAACCACCATGACTTTGAACACATCCGTGAATTAATATTTCATTCTTTGAGACTCATTTCGATAATTAATCCACATCGTCGAATCATCCATTATAATTGTGTATTCATTATATTCATTAGTATCACGACCACAAATTATCCATGCACTACGACGAAGATAATTGTGTTTTCAATTCTGATTATGATTATCTTAAAAAATAATCCACAGTCATAATCATACCAAGTCCATCTATCTTGCTCTGAGGCCGAGATGACTTTAAAAAATAATATAAGCGTGAGGATAATGATATAAAGAATCGATCAAATGAGATAAAGGATAAATATTAAACATTTATAATATAATTTATCCGAGTTCAAGAATATCCCCATGTTATCAATCATAATAATCTCATAATCTAATATCATTAATATTATAACAATATTTTAATCACTTCTTAAATTTATAAACAATTTATCTCGATTGTTTACGCTTTACCATATAATGCATTTAATCATTCAAAAATGCCATACTCATAAGATATCATCACCAATTATCAAATCCTCAAAAAAAAATATGCATATACTACTATATAGGATTCTCTAGCCATAAAATCCTATTTTTTCACTTTGTTACTTCACATAACATATTTAACTCATATGTTAAGTAACTAAACTATTTTCATGAAAAATACCAAATCAGTCCCAAAAATATTTCTTTTCTGGGATTTAGCATAATATAGTCCCATAATGAAAATATATTTTTCTCGAATTTTAAAAATTCATTTACTATTTTTCAAAAATCAATTTCTAATTAATTCCTTAAAAATTAGCTACCTCAAGTTTAACTCCAAAATTCCCAAATCTTGGCAGGACCTTACACATGTTAACGTGAGCTTCTAGTTTAAATTTCATGGTCATCGGAGTTATAGAACTCGGTTATAGCGTTTTTAAATCGGAAAAACCTAAATATTGAAATAGTCATAACTTGCTCATTTTAAGTCGAGAATGAGCTCATTTTTGGACAGGAGGTACTTTATACCATATACCTTCATGTCCCCCAAAAGGCCAGAATTTTTCTCATAATTTAAGTGGCCAAAAACAGCCCCTTAAAAATTCTGGGCGAGTAGCATTTTTGAAATTTTTGCAGCTTTGGCCTCCTTTGCTAAAATCAGTCCACACAAAATCTACAACACCTTTTCCAGTAATTCCACTTGGATTAGTTAGGTAACTCATAGATCTAACTCTAGGACTTGACCACATTCAAAAATTCAAAATATAATAGGAGATATGGTCAATTGAATTTCATATTCGTTTTTCACCAAAATCGATTTTCAACTCTTTGTGATTTCTAAGAAACTTTCATGTTTTCACATACTAACCAACATAACTCATCATAAAACTTACTAATACTTCATATACCCATGATTTTCATTAGTCCAATGCTTTTATTATGACTTTCATCATAAACCACGTAAAGCTGATCCTTTTAGTTGAAGAAATATTTGAGGTTTAAGAAATGGGTTTTTTGTCTTTGGGGTTGATACAAAATTCGATTTCACGCTCTAGGGTAGGCTAGAAAGTCTTCAAGAATCGTCAGAAATTTATTAATGATAGAAATATCATTCAAAGCTATTACTCTCGTCCAAGACTTGGATAGTCGTCACATTAATACCAAGCTGTGACTTACATCCCTAACTGAATAGCACCTCACAATGATACCTATAAACTTGCCATCTTCATTCACGATGTAAGCCTCTGAAAAAATAAAGGCTTGGTGCATTCCACACAAGGAAGTCAACAACGAAAGGTTCGGGGCTCTTTACTTATGGCTTGATATAATGATGATTAACTTTAGGGTTTGGTTACTTTGAATTATATAACGAGGTTGGTTATGAATATAAAGCTAACAACCTTACGAAAAGAATGATGAGTAGTTAACAATTGATTCCTAAAATCACATCAAAGGCAAATATTTTCAAAGAGATAAGATCGACGAATTAGCGTGAAAGTGTTTATTTGAATCAAACAAGATTTAAAAATAGTAGAGATAACGAAGGTTTCTCTTAGCGAAGTTTGACCCCATAAGTCAAAGTCTAACTTCTCGGTCAAATTTAAATGTTGAGCATGAAATGAGAGAGATAAAATAATGGGTAGAACAGGTATCTTATAAGGTATAGACTTATGAAATTTATAATTAACTAACTTAGTGCTAACCGTTTCGGTTTACTTACTTTTTTGAAGTCATGAAAAAAATCTTTCTGAAACCATGCGACTTTGTTTTGTCCGTATCCACCTTTGGTGCCACCATCCCGGTTTGGACTTGACTTTGGTGCACAACAAAATCGAGCTAAATGACCTTCTCTTCTTGAAATTTCCACTTCTATTATCTTTGCCATGATTACCATAAGTGGTTACCATTCTTAGCATGATAATTTCCCCCGATGGTTATCATTGTTACGATGGTGAATTTGCCACCGTATGATTATTATCGTGTTGTTGGTGGTTACCTTTTGTTTGATGTGACGACTCTCTTATGTGCTTCATTGCTTATCTCGGACATTTTAGGATGTCATTCTCAAACAACATCACAAAACAAGGGTTAATTAACATATCACATATTATCACTATACTACGTGAGACCAATTAAATACCAAATAAACTTGGGTAGGTCATATACTAGCGAAGAATTCCCGTCTCTCCCTCTAGTACTATTCTCACATCTTAGCGGGGATCATATCCTAGCTACGATACTGTTGTGGCGCCCCAAAATTAGGTATCGTCACCCATCTTGGGTCGCCACTTACATGGTACATAAATTCAAATCTGACTTACTAACCTAAGCGTAGGTATGCAATCGACATAAAGCGTGAGTTTGAATACAAATATTGTCTACTAGATATTATACAAACTCGAAAGGAGTCCTCATTACAACTATTATCACCTTTATTTCACGAAATAGTGAGGGACTACTAATGCTATCCTCGGACCATTACTTACGTTCCCAGGCTAATCCCGGCTATGTTCTCATTTCACGAAGAAACGGTGAAAGAAAGGTGAGCTCAACTAGCCCGATGAAATATTATTATGACTAAGATAATGCGAGAATAAATTATCATTAGCCTTGACGATGTTAAGCGATAAAATACAATAGACAACCGGTTTAAGCTGCGGTGGAATAAGCAATCCATTAAAAAGTCAGTAGAGAATAAAATCTACTATCTTTTAGGTTTTAAAAGGTTTTCATCAATTTTTATCATTTGAGACTCGACAATAAATAAACCACCACATCTAATCATCCACATACCACGGTCGAGGATTTTCATCAAATTATCAATGGTCAATGACTATCTTAGAATCACCCACAGTCATAATCATACCAAAAACTATCCATCAACATTCTGACCCTTTGAGGACTTTTGTCACATCATTTATATCAAGTCGTGATTATCTTAGAATGATCCACAGTCATAATCATACTAAGTTCATCTATGCTGCGTAAGCGAAGATAACATAATATAACATGAGGATGATGACAATGACATAATAATTCAATAAAACAAGTTCAAAAATTATTTAATCCATGAATTATTAACGTCCAATTGTCGACATAATCTTTGTTTAGTAGAGTAAAATTCAAGAATGATCGGAAGAATATTTCCATGAAAAGATCTTTGGATGAAACATTGAAATATCGAGGATATTCTACTAATTTCATGGAGTATAGAAGTCAAAGTTTTAACCAATTGGGTATAATAAAGAATGGAATAACAAAAGAAATCACCGTGCATGCGGTACTTGCCGCATAGGCGAGTTATTCAACGAGAATAATAATAACGGAACGGTCGGGTGAAATTCACACGCAAGCGGGATGTTCAAACGAATAATAAAGATGGAACCCGGATCCGGTGTAAAAACACGAGATAGGATATTCAGCGAGAATGATAAAAAACGGCGGAACCGGTCAGGTGTAAAACACCTGAGGGATGTTCAGCGAGAATAATAAAAAAAGCGGAACCGGTCGGGTTGTAAAACACTGCGAGCGGGATGTTCAGCGAGAATAATAGAAGAATGTCACCAAGTATAGGGTAAGCCGCGTATCTGAGTTATTCAACGAGAATAATAAGCGATGGAATAACATAAGGATTTCACCAAGTATAGGGTATCACAGCGTATCTGAGTTATGTATAGGGTATACCACTTTTACGAGTTATTCAACGAATAATAATAATGAATGGAATAACGAAGTTCTCTTCGAAGAAGAATAACACCCTACTACAAGTAAAAAAATAAAGAATTTGAATATAGAAGTAGTGAAGTAGCGAGAATACTCTTCTTCTTTCTATAATTTTCTCTCTATAAACTTCTCTCTATAATTTCTCTCTCTAGAGTTTTGATGAATTAAATAAGAAAATAATGAAGGAATGAGCTTATTTATAGGAAAATGGAATGCGTAGTAACTAATCCATGAGCGGTCCAGTTGATTTACTTTAATCGGCGGTCCATATTTAAAGAAAAATCTTTTAAATAAAATATAATATATTCTATTTATATAAAAACATTTTTACTATGCAAACAACATGCAATCTTATCTGAAAACACATGCATAAACACTATGCTGACACTATGCGTAATAAAATATAATATATTACATTTATGAAATAACTTTAATAAAGTATTCTATTTTATATAAAAAGATGTTTACATTTTATTACGTTAATAATCTGAATAAAACAAAAGCGTCATTATCATTATAATAATTCATATTATTAATCGTGATAATGGAATCAAAGCGAGTGACTTCTCACATAAGCATCGATAATCGTCTGGTGTCTTCTTATGCGACCACGTATTCTTTGTACTTTTACTCTAAAGGTAGTTCAGCGATAACCACGGTAAAACTTCATAGTTATTTGATAAAAATATTTTTGTCGTTTTCTCGATCAAATGATAATTACATTATGGGGTCCACCAATGATTGGTAGTTATGCGAATATTCCTGCTAAGCAGAATATTCCCAGACCAATCGAATATAATATAACCACTTGCATACTTTGCAAAATTTATAAATACTACCCACACTATAATATTATCTCAAATTCACACCATAATATTAAAAATTATTTCAACAAAATTTAAATTTTCTTTATTGATAAAATCTGGGGTCTCACTCGATAATTAATCCACATCGTCGAATCATCCACCTTTTCTGAATGGGATATTCATTAGTATCACGACCACAAATTATCCATGCACTCTGCCAAAGATAATCGTGTATTCATTAGTATCGCGACCACAAATTATCCATGCACTACGGCTAAAGATAATTGTGTTTTCAATTCTGATTATGATTATCTTAAGAATGATCCACAGTCATAATCATACCAAGTCCATCTATGCACGTAAGCCACGGATGATGACTTTGAACACATCCATGAATTAATATTTCATTGCGAGACTCATTTCGATAATTAATCCACATCGTTTGAATCATCCACCTTTGGAAAATTTTGAGGCTAATGATTATCTTAGAATGATCCTGATTAACTACTCATCATTACTTTTTCGTAAGGTTGTTAGCTTTTATATTTATAACCATACCACCACGAATTCAAAGTAACCAAACCTAAAATTAATCATTGTCATATCAAGCCATAAGTAAAGAGCCCGAACCTTTCGTTGTTGACTTCCTTGTGTGGAATGCCTGCGAATAGGACTTTACGTAGGCGACATCGTGAATGAAGATGGCAAGTTTATAGGTATCATTGTGAGGTGCTATCTAGGTTAAGGGATAGAAGTCACAGTTGGTATCAATGTGACGTACTATCCAAGTCTTGGATGAAAGTCCGCGATTTTTGAATGATATTTCTATTATTAATAAATTTCTGGCGTATTCTTGAAGACTTCTTAGCCTACTTAGAGCGTGAAATCGAATTTTGTATTGACCCCGATCTACAAAACCCATTTCTTAAACCCTCAAATATTTCTTCAACTAAATGAAAGCAATAAAAGGTTTCATGGGGTATATGGTTTATGATGAGTTATGTTGGTTAGTATGTAAAAACATGAAAGTTTCTTAAAAATCACAAAAGTTGAAAATCAGTTTTGGTGAAAAGCGTAACATGAAATTCAATAGACCATATCTCCTATTATGTTTTGAATTTTTGAGTGTGGTCAAGTCCTAGAGTTAGATCTATGAGTTACCTAACTAATCCAAGTGGAATTACTGGAAAAGGTGTTGTAGATTTTTGTGTGGACTGATTTTTTGCAAAGGAGGCCAAAGCTGTAAATTTCGAAAATGCTACTGCCCAGAAACTTTTAGGGGCTGTTTCGGCCACTTAAGTTATGAGAAAAATTCTGGCCTTTTGGGACATGAAGGTATATGGTATAAAGTATCTCCTGTCCAAAAATGAGCTCATTACGACTTAAAATGAGCAAGTTATGACTATTTCAATATTTAGGTTTTTCAGGCGAAAAATGCTATAGCAAGTTCTATAACTCAGATGACCATGAAATTTAAACTAGAAGCTCATGTTAACATGTGTAAGGTCCTGCCAAGATTTGGGAATTTTGGAGTTAAACTTGAGGTAGCTAATTTCTTAAGGAATTAATTAGAAATTGATTTTTGAAAAATAGTAAATGAATTTTAAAATTCCGAGAAAATATATTTTCATCATGGGACTATATTATACTAAATCCCAGAAAATAAATATTTTTGGGACTGATTTGGTATTTTTCATGAAAATAGTTTAATTCTGAACATATGAGTTAAATATGTTATGTGAAGTAACAAAGTTGAAAATAGGATTATATGGCTAGAGAATCTATATAGAGTATATGCATATTTTTGAGGATTTGATAATTGGTAATGATATCTTATGAGTATGGCATTTTGAATGATTAAATGCATTATATGGTAAAAGCGTAAACAATTGAGATAAATTGTTTATAAATTTAAGAAGTGATTAAAATATTGGTATAATATTAATGATATTAGATTATGAGATTATTAAGTGATTGATAACATGGGGATATTCTTGAATCTGGATAAATTATATTATAAATGTTTAATATTTATCCTTTATCTTATTTGATTGATTCTTTATATCATTATCCTCATGTTTATATTTTTTTAAAAGTCATCGTGATGCATAGAGCATAGATGGACTTGGTATGATTATGACGAGGATTGTTAGGTATAATCATAATAATAATTGAAAACACAATTATCTTTGGCAGTAGTGCATGGATAATTTGTGGTCGTGATACTAATGAATATCCTTGGCACAATAGTGTGGGGGATGATTCGACGATGTGGATTAATTATTGAGCTGAGTCTCAGCAATGAAATATTAATTCATGGATGTGTTCAAAGTCATCTGTGGCTTACGTGCATAGATGGACTTGGTATGATTATGACCAGGGATCATTCGGTATAATCATAACAGTAATTGAAAACACAATTATCTTTGGCCGTAGTGCATGGATAATTTGTGGTCGTGATACTAATGAATATCCTTAGCCTGTAGTGCAGGGATGATTCGACGATGTGGATTAATTATTGAGCTGAGTCTCAGCAATGAAATATTAATTCATGGATGTGTTCAAAGTCATCTGTGGCTTACGTGCATAGATGGACTTGGTATGATTATGACCGAGGATCATTCGGTATAATCATAACTTAGTAATTGAAAACACAATTATCTTTGGTAGTAGTGCATGGATAATTTGTGGTCGTGATACTAATGAATATCCTTAGCACATGTAGTGCGGGGGATGATTTGTGATGTGGATTAATTATTGAAATGAGTCTCGGCAATGAAATATTAATTCATGGATGTGTTCAAAGTCATACGTGGCTTACGTGCATAGATGGACTTGGTATGATTATGACCGGGATCATTGGTATAATCATAATTAGTAATTGAAAACACAATTGCCTTTAGCCGTAGTGCATGGATAATTTGTGGTCGTGATACTAATGAATACGATTATCTTTGGTAGTAGTGCATGGATAATTTGTGGTCGTGATACTAATGAATATCCTTGGCACAGTAGTGCGGGGATGATTCGATGATATGGATTAATTATTGAAATTTGAGTCTCGACAATGAAATATTAATTCATTGATGTGGTAAAAGTCATCTTTAGTAGTAGTGCATTGATAGACTTGGTATGATTATGACCACCGATTATTGGTATAATCATGACCATAATTGAAAACACGAATATCCTTAGCCCGATGGTGCATGGATAATTCATGGTTGTGATACTATTATTAAGTTGAGTCTCGGCATTATTGGTTTCTGATTGTATATCTTTGGCACGTAGTGCAAAGATGAATTGTTAATGAATATCTTTGGCGGATTAGAAGATGAATTTAATATTTTTAACGATAAAGGTATTCAAGGTACCCTCACCTCTTTATCATACCAGTCGTACCCTAATTTGAGGCGAAATTCCATAAGGAGGGAGATTGTGAGACCCCAGTTTTATCAATAAAGATTTAAATTTTGTTGAAATAATTTTTTAATATTATGGTGTGAATTTAAGATAATATTATAGTTGTGGGTAGTATTTATAAATTTTGCAAAGTATGCAAGTGGTTATATTATATTCGATTGGTGGGGAATATTCGGTTTAGCGAGGAATATTAAATATGCAACGACTCAATCATTGGTGGACCCTAGTGAAATTATTATCGGATTGAAAAAAACGACAAAAATATTTTATTGAAATAACGGCGGAAGTTTTCTGGTAGTTCTTGTTGAACTACTAGGTAGTAAAAATACGATGTCGTGTGGTTGCATAGTAGCACTGCGGTATTGATTATTGATGCTTATGTGAGAAGTCACTCGGTTTGATTCCATTATTGTCGATTAATAATATGAATTATTATAGCGATAATGACGTTTTGTTTTATTAAATTATTATTAGCGTAATAAAAGAAACATCTTTATATAAAATAGAATACTTTATTAAAGTTATTACATAAATAGAATATATTATATTTTATTATGCATAGTGTTGCATAGTGTTTTTGCATAGTGTTTTGCATAGTATTGTATAGTGTTTTGCATAGTAAAATGTTTTTATATAAATAGAATATATTATATTTAAAAGATTTTTCTTTAAATATGGATAGTCAGATTAAAGTAAATCAATGCTGGATAGTTCATGCATTAATTCTTATGCATTCTATTTTCCTATAAATAGAAGCTCATTCCTTCATTATTTTCTTCACGAATTCATTGAAACTCTAGAGAGAAATTATAGAGAAAGCTATAGAGAAAAAATTATAGAAAGAAGAAGAGTATTCGCTTTCTTCACTACTTCTATATTCGGTTCTTTTACGGTAAGGGGTGTTATTCTTTCTTCTTGAAGAGAACTTACATTATTCCATTCACTATTATTACTGTTGGAATAACTTTTGTAAAAGTGGCATACCACTATACATAACTTTTGTATCACGGCGGCATACCCTATACTTGGTGAAATCCTTATGTTATTCCATTGCTTATTATTACATTGGAATAACTTTTGTATACGTCTGTGATTTTACCCTATACTTGGTGACATTCTTCTATTATTCTATTGGAACATCACATGCATGTGTTTTTACAGGACACAGTTAAAATCTTTATTATTATTACATTGGAACATCACATGCATGTGTTTTTACAGGACTGGTTCCGTCTTTATCGATACATTTGGAATATCCTATCTCGTGTGTTTTACAGGATGCAGTTCCATCTTTATTATTACATTGGAACATCCAAATTAAGGTGTGAATTTCACGACTTTGTTCCGTTATTATTATTACATTTGGAATAACTTTTATCATCTCTGAATCTGCATGCGTGGTGATTTCTTTTGTTATTCCATTCTTTATTATACTCAGTTGGTTAAAACTTTGACTTCTATACTCCATGAAATTAGTAGAATATCCTTGATATTTGCGTTTCATCTAGTATCTTTTCATGGAAATATTCTTCTGATCATTCTTGAATTTTACTCTCTGAAAGCGAGTATCATGTTGACAATTTGGGCGTTAATAATTCATGGATTAAATAATTCTTGAACTTGTTTATTGAATTATTATGTCATTGTCATCATCCTCATGTTATATTATGTTATCTTTGGCTTACGTGCATAGATGAACTTAGTATGATTATGACCGAGGATCATTCGGTATAATCATGACTTGATATAAATGATGTGACAAAAGTCCTCGGTGGCTTTAATGCGATGATGGATAGTTTTTGGTATGATTATGACCGGGGGTGATTCGGTATAGTCATGACCATTGATAATTTGATGAAAATCCTTGGCCGTAATGCGAGGATGATTAGATGTGGTGGTTTATTTATTAAAAGTTGAGTCTCGGCGATAAAAATTGATGAAAACCTTTTAAAACCTAAAAGATAGTAGACTTTATTCTCTACTTGACTCTTTTAATGGATTGCTTATTCAACTGCGATTAAGCCGGTTGTCTATTGTATTTTATCGGTTTAACAACTTTGTTGAAGGCTAATGATAATTTATTTTGCATTATCTTAGTCATAATATTTCTTCTTGGGCTAGTTGAGCTCACCTTTCTTTCCTTTGTTCTCTTGAGAAATGAGAACATAAATTTGGAGACGAGTCGGGAACGAAGTAATGGTCGAGAGGATAACATTAGTAGTCCTCACTATTACGTGAAATAGTGTGATAATAGTTGTAATGAGGACTCCTTGTGTGGAATGCACGAATAGGACTTTACGTAAGGCGACATCGTGAATGAAGATGGCAAGTTTATAGGTATCATTGTGAGGTGCTAGCTAGGTTAAGGGATAGAAGTCACAGTTGGTATCAATGTGACGTACTATCCAAGTCTTGGATGAAGTATGATTTTTGAATGATATTTCTATCATTAATAAATTTCTTGGCGTATTCTTGAAGATTTCCTAGCCTACCTAGAGGGTGAAATCGAATTTTGTATTGACCCCGATCTGAAAAACCCATTTCTTAAACCCTCAAATATTTCTTCAACTAAGAAGATGCATTTTACGAGGATTATGATGAAAGTCATAATAAAAGTATAGAACTGATGAAAATCATGGGTATATGAAGTATTAGTAAGTTTTATGATGAGTTATGTTAGTTAGTATGTCAAAACATGAAAGTTTCTTAGAAATCACAAAGAGTTGAAAATCGATTTTAGTGAAAAAGCGTAACATGAAATTCAATTGACCATATCTCCTGTTATATTTTGAATTTTTTGAATGTGGTCAAGTCCTAGAGTTAGATCTATGAGTTACCTAACTAATCCAAGTGGAATTACTGGAAAAGGTGTTGTAGATTTTTGTGTGGACTGATTTTTAGCAAAGGAGTGCAAAGCTGCAAAAAGCGAAAAAAAGCTTCGCCATGATTTTAGAGAGGCTGTTTCGGCCACTTAAATTATGAGAAAAATTCTGGGTTTTTGGGACATGAAAGTATATGGTATAAAGTACCTCCTGTCCAAAAATGAGCTCATTCTCGACTTAAAATGAGCAAGTTATGACTATTTCAATATTTAGGTTTTTAAATGAAAAATGCTATTACCGGAGTTCTATAACTCAGGACCATGAAATTTAAACTAGAAGCTCATGTTAACATGTGTAAGGTCCTGCCAAGATTTGGGAATTTTTGGAGTTAAACTTGAGCTAGCTAATTTCTTAAGGAATTAATTAGAAATTGATTTTTGAAAAATAGTAAATGAATTTTAAAAATTCCGAGAAAAATATATTTTCATCATGGGACTATATTATGCTAAATCCCAGAAAAGAAATATTTTTGGGACTGATTTGGTATTTTTCATGAAAATAGTTTAGTTACCAACATATGAGTTAAATATGTTATGTGAAGTAACAAAGTTGAAAATAGGATTTTATGGCTAAAGAATCCTATATAGAGTATATGCATATTTTTTGAGGGATTTGATAATTGGTAATGATATCTTATGAGTATGGCATTTTTGAATGATTAAATGCATTATATGGTAAAGCGTAAACAATTGAGATAAATTGTTTATAAATTTAAGAAGTGATTAAAATATTGGTATAATATTAATGATATTAGATTATTAGATTATTAAGTGATTGATAACATGGGGATATTCTTGAATCCTGGATAAATTATATTATAAATGTTTAATATTTATCCTTTATCTTATTTGATTGATTCTTTATATCATTATCCTCATGTTTATATTTTTTTTAAAGTCATCTTGTGGCTTTGTAGAGCATAGATGGACTTGGT
This sequence comes from Panax quinquefolius, assembly GCA_020205615.1. NCBI lineage: Eukaryota > Viridiplantae > Streptophyta > Magnoliopsida > Apiales > Araliaceae > Panax > Panax quinquefolius. Next base: position 92,027 of record JAINUW010000753.1, on the reverse strand, counting down.
ATGATTATAACTGGGATTGTTCGGTATAATCATAACAAGTAATTGAAAACACAATTATCTTTGGTAGTAGTGCATGGATAATTTGTGGTCGTGATACTAATGAATATCCTTAACACAAAAGTAGTGCGAGGATGATTGACGATGTGGATTAATTATTGAGGTGAGTCTCGTGATGAAATATTAATTCATGGATGTGTTCAAAGTCATCGTGGCTTACGTGCATAGATGGACTTGGTATGATTATGACCGAGGACCATTCGGTATAATCATAACCGTAATTGAAAACACAATTATCTTTGGTAGTAGTGCATGGATAATTTGTGGTGCGTGATACTAATGAATATCCTTGCACGTAGTGCGGGGATAATTGACGATGTGGATTTATTATTGAAATTTGAGTCTCGACAATGAAATATTAATTCATGGATGTGTTCAAAGTCATCTGTGTGGCTTACGTGCATAGATGGACTTGGTATGATTATGACGAGGATCATTCGGTATAATCATAACAGTAATTGAAAACACATTATCTTTAAGTAGTAGTGCATGGATAATTTGTGGTCGTTGATACTAATGAATACGATTTATCTTTGGTAGTAGTGCATGGATAATTTGTGGTCGTGATACTAATGAATATCCTTGGCACGTAGTGCGGGGATGATTCGATGATATGGATTAATTATTGAAATGAGTCTCGTGATGAAATATTAATTCATTGATGTGGTAAAAAGTCATCTTTGGTAGTAGTGCATTGATAGACTTGGTATGATTATGACCACGGATTATTGATTGTAATCATGGTAGTAATTGAAAACACGAATATCCTTAGCCCGATGGTGCATGGATAATTCATGGTTGTGATACTATTAAAATTTGAGTCTCGGCATTATTGGTTTCTGATTTGTATATCTTTGGCACCTAGTAGTGCTGAAGATGAATTGTTAATGAATATCTTTGGTAGGATTGCGGAGATGAATTTAATATTTTTAACGATAAAGGTATTCAAGGTATCCTCACCTCTTATCATACCGTAGTCGTTACCCTAATTTCGGTGAGAAATTCCATAAGGAGGGAGATTGTGAGACCCAGATTTTATCGATAAAGATTTAAATTTTGTGAAATAATTTTTAATATTATGGTGTGAATTTGAGATAATATTATAGTTGTGGGTAGTATTTATAAATTTTGTAAAAGTATCAAGTGGTTATATTATATTCGATTGGTGGGGAATATTCGGTTTAGCGGGGAATATTAAATACAATGACTCAATCATTGGTGGACCCCAGCGTAATTATTGTCGGATTGAAAGCGACAAAAATATTTTATTAAAATAACGGCGAAAGTTTTCTTTGTTGATCTTTGTTGAACTACTTTCGGTAGTAAAAATACGATGTCGTGTGGTTGCATAGTAGCGCGGTATTGATTATTGATGCTTATGTGAGAAGTCACTCGGTTTGATTCCATTATTGTCGATTAATAATATGAATTATTATAGCGATAATGACGTTTTATTTTATTCATATTATTAACGTAATAAAAGCGAAACATCTTTTATATAAAATAGAATACTTTATTAAAGTTATTACATAAATAGAATATATTATATTTTATTATGCATAGTGTTGCGTAGTGTTTTGCATAGTGTTTTTGCATAGTATTGCATAGTGTTTGCATAGTAAAATGTTTTTATATAAATAGAATATATTATATTTTATTTAAAAGATTTTTCTTTAAATATGGACCGTCAGATTAAAGTAAATCAATCTGGACCGTTCATGGATTAGTTACTATGCATTCCATTTTCCTATAAATAGAAGCTCGTTCCTTCATTATTTTCTTACGAATTCATTGAAACTCTAGAGATAAATTATAGAGAGAAGCTATAGAGAAAATTATAGAAAGAAGAAGAGTATTCTGCTACTTCACTACTTCTATATTCAGGTTCTTTTACGGTAAGGGATATTATTTGTTGTGCCGTAAGGGTGTTATTCTTTCTTCTTGAAGAGAACTTCATTATTCCATTCATTATTATTACATTGGAATAACTTTTGTAAAAGTGGCATACCTATACATAACTTTTGTATCATGGCATACCTATACTTGGTGAAATCCTTATGTTATTCCTGTTTGCTTATTATTACATTGGAATAACTTTTGTATCTGTGATTTACCTATACTTGGTGACATTCTTCATTATTATTACATTGGAACATCACATGCGTGTGTTTTACCACAGGACTGGTTCCGATTTTATTATTACATTGGAACATCACATGCATGTGTTTTACAGGGACTGGTTAAAATCTTTATCATTCTGTTGGAATATCATATCTGTGTGTGTTTTACGGATGCAGTTCCATCTTTATTATTACATTGGAACATTACGTGCGTGTGAATTTCACGACACGGTTAAGATTATTATTATTACATTGGAATAACTTTGTATACATCTGAATCGCGTGCATGGTGATTTCTTTTGTTATTCCATTCTTTATTATACCCAGGTTGGTTAAAACATTGACTTATACTCCATGAAATTAGTAGAATATCCTTGATATTTGCGTTTCATCGATATCTTTTCACGGAAATATTCTTGATCATTCTTGAATTTTACTCTGTGAAACGTTATTATGTTGACAATTTGGGCGTTAATAATTCATGGATTAAATCATTCTTGAACTTGTTTTATTGAATTAATATGTCATTGTCATCATCCTCATGTTATATTATGTTATCTTTGGCTTACGTGCATAGATGAACTTAGTATGATTATGACCGAGGGATCATTCGGTATAATCATGACTTGATATAAATGATGTGACAAAAAGTCCTCGATGGCACATTGTAATGCGGTGATGGATAGTTTTGGTATGATTATGACCGGGGTGATTCGGTATAGTCGCGACCATTGATAATTTGATGAAAATCCTTGGCCAGTAGTACGGGATGATTAGATGTGGTGGTTTATTTATTAAAATTTGAGTCTCGTGATAAAAATTGATGAAAACCTTTTAAAACCTAAAAGATAGTAGACTTTATTCTCTACTTGACTCTTTTAATGGATTGCTTATTCATTGCAGTTAAGCCCGGTTGTCTATTGTATTTTATCGGTTTAACCTTTGTTGAAGGCTAATGATAATTTATTACGCATTATCTTAGTCGTAATATTTCTTCTTGGGCTAGTTGAGCTCACCCTTTCTTTCCTTGTCTCTGATAATGAGAACATATAAATTATCAGTCGTTCAGCAGTAATGGTCCGAGAAATATAGATATAGTAGTAACTCACTTATCAGCTTTTGCAATTAGTGATCCATTAAAAGAGAAAAGTGAGAATAAAGTCTCTATCTTTAATAAATTATCAATTTTAAAAGGTTTATCATCAATTTTTTTCATCACGAGACTCAAAGGAGTCGAAGAATAAATAAACCACTACATATAAATCATCCTCGCATCACTTACTGGCCAAGGATTTTCATCAAATTATCAATGGTCATGACTATACCGAATCACCCCGGTCATAATCATACCAAAAACTATCCATCATCGCATTACAAGTCACCGAGGACTTTATCACATCATTTATAACAAGCCATGATTATACCGAATGATCCCCGGTCATAATCATACTAAGTTCATCTATGCAACGTAAGCCAAAGATAACATAATATATCATGAGGATGATGACAATGACATAATAATTCAATAAAACAAGTTCAAGAATTATTTAATCCATGAATTATTAACGCCCAAATTGTCAACATGATACTATTTTGTAGAGTAAAATTCAAGAATGATCGTAAGAATATTTTCATGAAAAAATGGATGAAACGCAAATATCAAGGATATTCCACTAATTTCATGGAGTATAGAAGTCAAAGTTTTAACCAACTAGGTATAATAAAGAATGGAATAACAAAAGAAATCACCACGCATGCGTATTGCATGTATGACAAAGTTATTCCAATAGAATAATAATAACGGAACCAGTCGTGAAATTTCACACCGGCGTGATGTTCCAACGTAATAATAAAGATGGAACTGCATCCTGTAAAATACATGACAGGATATTCCAACACAATGATAAAGATTTTAACCAGTCCTGCAAAACACATGCATGTGATGTTCCAATGTAATAATAATAAAGATTTAAACCAGTCCTGTAAAACACATGTATGTGATGTTCCAAATGTAATAATAAAAGAATGTCACCAAGTATAGGTAAACTCATTGATATGTGTTATTCCAATGTAATAATAAGCAATGGAATAACATAAGGATTTCACCAAGTATAGGGTATGCGTATACGTAAGTTCTTCAAGAAGAAGGAATAACACCCTTATCAGTATAAGAACCTAATATAAGTAGTGAAGTAAAGGTAATACTCTTCTTCTTTCTATAATTTTCTCTATAGCTTCTCTCTACTACGCAACCACACGACATCGCATTTTTTTACTACCGAGTAATTCAACAAAGATCAACGGTAAAACTTCCGCCGTTATTTTAATAAAATATTTTTGTCGCTTTCTCAATCCGACAATAATTACATTTGTTAAGGTCCACCAATGATTGAGCTGTTATGCATTTAATATTCCCGCTAAACCTAATATTCCCCACCAATCGAATATAATATAACCACTTGCATACTTTGCAAAATTTATAAATACTACCCACAACTATAATATTATCTTAAATTCACACCATAATATTAAAAATTATTTCAACAAAATTTAAATCTTTATCGATAAAATCTGGGGTCTCACAATCTCCTCCTTATGGAATTTATTCCTCGAAATTAGGGCATACTGGTATGATAAAGAGGTGAGGGTACCTTGAATACCTTTATCGTTAAAAATATTAAATTCATCTTCGCAATCCGCCAAAGATATTCATTAACAATTCATCTTTGCACTACGTGCCAAAGATATACAATCAGAAAACCAATAATGTTTGAGACTCACCAATAATAGTATCACAACCATGAATTATCCATGCACTCATCGGGCTAAGGATATTCGTGTTTTCAATTACTGATCATGATTATACCGAATAATCCGTGGTCATAATCATACCAAGTCTATCAATGCACTACGGCCAAAGACGACTTTTTTACCACATCAATGAATTAATATTTCATCACGAGACTCACCAATAATTAATCCATATCATCGAATCATCCCCGCACTACAAAAGCCAAGGATATTCATTAGTATCACGACCACAAATTATCCATGCACTACTACCAAAGATAATCGTGTAATCATTAGTATCACGACCACAAATTATCCATGCACTACTGACTAAAGATATACAAATCAGAAAACCAATAATGCCGAGACTCACCTTAATAGTATCACAACCATGAATTATCCATGCACTCACGGCTAAGGATATTCGTGTTTTCAATTACTACCATGATTATACCGAATAACCGTGGTCATAATCATACCAAGTCTATCAATGCACTACTACCAAAGATGACTTTACCACATCAATGAATTAATATTTCATTCACGAGAATCACTTCGATAATTAATCCATATCATCGAATCATCCCCGCACTACGTGCCAAGGATATTCATTAGTATCACGACCACAAATTATCCATGCACTACTACCAAAGATAATCGTATTCATTAGTATCACGACCACAAATTATCCATGCACTACACTAAAAGATAATTGTTCTTTCAATTACAGATTATGATTATACCGAATGATCCTCGGTCATAATCATACCAAGTCCATCTATGCACGTAAGCCACGATGACTTTGAACACATCCATGAATTAATATTTCATTGTTGAGACTCACTCAATAATTAATCCACATCGTCAATCATCCACCAAGCACTTCTGGGGCTAAGGATATTCATTAGTATCACGACCACAAATTATCCATGCACTCACGGCCAATGATAATTGTGTTTCCAATTACTGTTATGATTATACCGAATGATCCTCGGTCATAATCATACCAAGTCCATCTATGCACGTAAACCATGTATGACTTTGAACACATCCATGAATTAATATTTCATTCTTTGAGACTCATTTCGATAATTAATCCACATCGTCGAATCATCCCCGCACTCACGTGCTAAGGATATTCATTAGTATCACGACCACAAATTATCCATGCACTACGGCAAAGATAATTGTGTTTTCAATTAAGGTTATGATTATACCGAATGATCCCGATCATAATCATACCAAGTCCATCTATGCACGTAAGCCATGTATGACTTTGAACACATCCATGAATTAATATTTCATTGCTGAGACTCAGCTCAATAATTAATCCACATCGTCGAATCATCCCTGCACTACAGGCTAAGGATATTCATTAGTATCACGACCACAAATTATCCATGCACTACGGCCAAAGATAATTGTGTTTTCAATTACTGAGTTATGATTATACCAAGAACAATCCACAGCCATAATCATACCAAGTCCATCTATGCTCTACAGCCACGGATGACTTTAAAAAAAATATAAACATGAGGATAATGATATAAAGAATCAATCAAATAAGATAAAGGATAAATATTAAACATTTATAATATAATTTATCCAGGATTCAAGAATATCCCCATGTTATCAATCACTTAATAATCTCATAATCTAATATCATTAATATTATACCAATATTTTAATCACTTCTTAAATTTATAAACAATTTATCTCAATTGTTTACGCTTTTACCATATAATGCATTTAATCATTCAAAATGCCATACTCATAAGATATCATTACCAATTATCAAATCCTCAAAAAATATGCATATACTCTATATAGGATTCTCTAGCCATAAAATCCTATTTTCAACTTTGTTACTTCACATAACATATTTAACTCATATGTTCGTAATTAAACTATTTTCATGAAAATACCAAATCAGTCCCAAAATATTTCTTTTCTGGGATTTAGCATAATATAGTCCCATGATGAAAATATATTTTCTCGAATTTTTAAAATTCATTTACTATTTTTCAAAAATCAATTTCTAATTAATTCCTTAAGAAATTAGCTACCTCAAGTTTAACTCCAAAAATTCCCAAATCTTGGCAGGACCTTACATATGTTAACGTGAGCTTCCAGTTTAAATTTCATGGTCATCGGAGTTATAGAACTCCGGTTATAGCGTTTTTCGTCGGAAAAACCTAAATATTGAAATAGTCATAACTTGCTCATTTTAAGTCAGAATGAGCTCATTTTTGGACAGGAGGTACTTTATACCATATACTTTCATGTCCCAAAAATCCAGAATTTTTCTCATAATTTAAGTGGCCCAAACAGCCTCTCTAAAATCATGGCAGCAGCTTTTTCGGTTTTTGCAGCTTTGCACTCCTTTGCTAAAATCAGTCCATACAAAAATCTACAACACCTTTTCCAGTAATTCCACTTGGATTAGTTAGGTAACTCATAGATCTAACTCTAGGACTTGACCACATTCAAAAATTCAAAATATAATAGGAGATATGGTCAATTGAATTTCATGTTACGTTTTTCACCAAAATCTGATTTTCAACTCTTTGTGATTTCTAAGAAACTTTCATGTTTTCACATACTAACCAACATAACTCATCATAACACTTACTAATACCACGAATACCCATGATTTTCATTAGTCCAATGCTTTTATTATGACTTTCATCATAAACCACGTAAACTGTTCATTTTAGTTGAAGAAATATTTGAGGTTTAAGAAATGGGTTTTATACTGGGGTCAATACAAAATTCGATTTCACGCTCTAAGTAGGCTAGGAAGTTTTCAAGAATACGCCAAGAAATTTATTAATGATAGAAATATCATTCAAAACTGTTACTCTCGTCCAAGACTTGGATAGTACGTCACATTGATACCAACTGTGACGCCCCCAAAAATTAGGTATCGTCACCCATCTTGGGTGCGCCACTTACATGGTACATAAATTCAAATACAACTTACTAATATAAGCGTAGGTGTACAATCGACATAAAGCGTGAGTTTGAATACAAATATTGTCTACTAGATATTATACAAACTCAAAAGGAGTCCTCATTACAACTATTATCACACTATTTCACGAGAATAGTGAGGACTACTAATGCTATCCTGGACCATTACTCTCCGTTCCCAGACTAGTTTCATTTATGTTCTCATTTCACGAAGAAAACGGTGAAAGAAAGAAAGGGTGAGCTCAACTAGCCCGATAAGAAATATTATGACTAAGATAATGCGAATAAATTATCATTAGCCTTCAACAAGTGTTAAACCGATAAAATACAATAGACAACCAGTTTAATCTGCGTGGAATATATGCAATCCATTAAAAGAGTCAAGTAGAGAATAAAGTCTACTATCTTTTAGGTTTTAAAAGGTTTTCATCAATTTTTATCATTTGAGACTCGACAATAATAAACCACCACATCTAATCATCCTGTACCATGGTCAAGGATTTTCATCAAATTATCAATGGTCATGACTATCTTAGAATCACCCACAGTCATAATCATACCAAAAACTATCCATCAACGCATTACAGAATACCTTTGAGGACTTTTGTCACATCATTTATATCAAGTCGTGATTATCTGAATGATCCACGGTCATAATCATACTAAGTTCATCTATGCACGTAAGCCAAAGATAACATAATATAACATGAGGATGATGACAATGACATAGTAATTCAATAAAACAAGTTCAAGAATTATTTAATCCATGAATTATTAACGTCCAAATTGTCAACATGATCTTTGTTTACGTAGAGTAAAATTCAATAATGATCGAAGCATATTTCCATGAAAAGATCTTTGGATGAAACGCAAATATCAAGGATATTCTACTAATTTCATGGAGTATAGAAGTCAAAGTTTTAACCAATTTGGGTATAATAAAAATGGAATAACAAAAGAAATCACCATGCATGCGGTACCCGCATGAGACGAGTTATTCAACGAATAATAATAACGGAACCGGTCGGGGTGAAATTCACATGAAGCGGGATGTTCAACCAGAATAATAAAGATGGAACCGGATCCGGTGTAAAACACACGAGATAGGATATTCCAACGGAATGATAAAAAACCAGCGGAACCGGTCGGTGTAAAACACACAGACGAGGATGTTCCAATGAGAATAATAGAAGAATGTCACCAAGTATAGGGTAAACAGCGTATCTGAGTTATTCAAATGAATAATAAGCGATGGAATAACATAAGGATTTCACCAAGTATAGGGTATCTGGCGTATCGAGTTATGTATAGGGTATGCCACTTTTACGAGTTATTCAACGAAATAATAATGAATGGAATAACGAAAGTTCTCTTCGAAGAAGAAAGAATAACACCCCTTCACAGTAAAAAGAACCTATATAGAAATAGTGAAGTAGTAGAATACTCTTCTTCTTTCTATAATTTTCTCTCTATAGCTTCTCTCTATAATTTCTCTCTCTAGAGTTTCAATGAATTAAGTAAGAAAATAATGAAGGAATGAGCTTCTATTTATAGGAAAATGGAATGCATAGTAACTAATCCATGAGCGGTCAGATTGATTTACTTTAATCGGCGGTCCATATTTAAAAAAATCTTTTAAATAAAATATAATATATTCTATTTATATAAAAACATTTTACTATGCAAACACTATGCAATACTATATACAAAACACTATGCAAAACACTATGCAACACTATGCGTAATAAAATATAATATATTACATTTATAGAATAACTTTAATAAAGTATTCTATTTTATATAAAAAGATGTTTACATTTTATTACGTTAATAATCTGAATAAAACAAAAGCGTCATTATCATTATAATAATTCATATTATTAATCGACAATAATGGAATCAAAGCGAGTGACTTCTCACATAAGCATCGATAATCAATACAGGTAATGCTACTATATGCAACACGCGACATTCTTTGTACTTTTACTCTGAGGGTAGTTCAACGGTAACCACGGTAAAACTTCCGCCGTTATTTCAATAAAATATTTTTGTCGTTTTCTCAATCAAACAATAATTACATTATGGGGTCCACCATGATTGAGCCGTTATGCGAATATTCCCCGCTAAACCGAATATTCCCAGACCAATCGAATATAATATAACCACTTGCATACTTTTGCAAAATTTATAAATACTACCCACAACTATAATATTATCTTAAATTCACACCATAATATTAAAAAATTATTTCAACAAAATTTAAATCTTTATTGATAAAATCTGGGGTCTCTCCAATCTCCCTCCTTATGGAATTTTGCCCTCGAAATTAGAATGCGTGCACGATATGATAAAGAGGTGAGGATACCTTGAATACCTTTATCGTTAAAAATATTAAATTCATCTTCGCAATCCGGCGAAGATATTTCATTAACAATTCATCTTTGCACTACTGAGCGAAATATATACAATTATAAAACCAATAATCTTTGAGACTCGACAAATAGTATCACAACCATGAATTATCCATACACTTCTTGGCTAAGGATATTCGTGTTTTCAAATTACGATCATGATTACACCGAATAATCCGTAGTCATAATCATACCAAGTCTATCAATGCAATACTGACGAAAGATGACTTTTACCACATCAATGAATTAATATTTCATTCTTTGAGACTCATTCGATAATTAATCCATATCATCGAATCATCCACCTTTACGGGCCGAGGATATTCATTAATATCACGACCACAAATTATCCATACACTACGGCCAAAGATAATCGTGTATTCATTAGTATCACGACCACAAATTATCCATGCACTACGGCTAAAGATAATTGTGTTTTTTCAATTCTGATTATGATTATACGAGCGATCCACAGTCATAATCATACCAAGTCCATCTATGCCGCGTAAGCCACGAGATGACTATGAACACATCCATGAATTAATATTTCATTGCTAAAGACTCATTTCGATAATTAATCCACATCGTCGAATCATCCACGCTTTCTGAGCTAAGGATATTCATTAGTATCATGACCACAAATTATCCATGCACTACGGCCAAGATAATCGTGTTTTCAATTACGGTTATGATTATCTTAGAATGATCCTGGTCATAATCATACCAAGTCCATCTATGCCGCGTAAGCCACGGATGACTTTGAACACATCCATGAATTAATATTTCATTCTTTGAGACTCGGCTCAATAATTAATCCACATCGTCGAATCATCCACTTTTACTGAATGAGATATTCATTAGTATCACGACCACAAATTATCTATGCACTACGACCCGAAGATAATCGTGTATTCATTAGTATCACGACCACAAATTATCCATGCACTACTGACTAAAGATAATTGTGTTTTCAATTCTGATTATGATTATACCAATGATCCTGGTCATAATCATACCAAGTCCATCTATGCTGCGTAAGCCACGGATGACTTTGAACACATCCATGAATTAATATTTCATTCTTTGAGACTCGGCTTCGATAATTAATCCACATCGTCGAATCATCCACCTTTTCTGAGTGCTAGGATATTCATTAGTATCACGACCACAAATTATCCATGCACTCGGCCAAAGATAATTGTGTTTTCAATTCTGATTATGATTATACTTAGAACAATCCTGGTCATAATCATACCAAGTCCATCTATGCTCTACAGGGCCCAGGATGACTTTAAAAAAAATATAAACATGAGGATAATGATATAAAGAATCAATCAAATAAGATAAAGGATAAATATTAAACATTTATAATATAATTTATCCAGATTCAAGAATATCCCCATGTTATCAATCACTTAATAATCTAATAATCTAATATCATTAATATTATACCAATATTTTAATCACTTCTTAAATTTATAAACAATTTATCTCAATTGTTTACGCTTTACCATATAATGCATTTAATCATTCAAAAATGCCATACTCATAAGATATCATTACCAATTATCAAATCCTCAAAAAAAAAAAAATATGCATATACTCTATATAGGATTCTTTAGCCATAAAATCCTATTTTCAACTTTGTTACTTCACATAACATATTTAACTCATATGTTCAGTAACTAAACTATTTTCATGAAAATACCAAATCAGTCCCAAAAATATTTCTTTTCTGGGATTTAGTATAATATAGTCCCATAATGAAAATATATTTTTCTCGAATTTTTAAAATTCATTTACTATTTTTCAAAAATCAATTTCTAATTAATTCCTTAAGAAATTAGCTACCTCAAGTTTAACTCCAAAATTCCCAAATCTTGGCAGGACCTTACACATGTTAACATGAGCTTCTAGTTTAAATTTCATGGTCATCGGAGTTATAGAACTCGGTTATAGCGTTTTTAAATCCTAAATATTGAAATAGTCATAACTTGCTCATTTTAAGTCAGAATGAGCTCATTTTTGGACAGGAGGTACTTTATACCATATACTTTCATGTCCCAAAAAGGCCAGAATTTTTCTCATAATTTAAGTGGCCGAAACAGCCCCTTAAAGTTTTTGGGCAGTAGCATTTTTGAAATTTACAGCTTTGGCCTCCTTTGCTAAAATCAGTCCACACAAAAATCTACAACACCTTTTCCAGTAATTCCACTTGGATTAGTTAGGTAACTCATAGATCTAACTCTAGGATTTGACCACATTCAAAAATTCAAAATATAATAGGAGATATGGTCAATTGAATTTCATGTTACGTTTTTCACTAAAATCTGATTTTCAACTCTTTGTGATTTCTAAGAAACTTTCATGTTTTCACATACTAACCAACATAACTCATCATAAAACTTACTAATACTTCATATACCCATGATTTTTATTAGTTCTATACTTTTATTATGACTTTCATCATAATCCACGTAAACAGATCCTTTTAGTTGAAGAAATATTTGAGGGTTTATGAAATGGGTTTTGTACTGGGGTCAATACAAAATTCGATTTCACGCTCTAGGGTAGGCTAGGAAGTCTTCAAGAATACGCCAAGAAATTTATTAATGATAGAAATATCATTCAAAACTGTGACTCTCATCCAAGACTTGGATAGTACGTCACATTGATACCAACTGTGACTTCTATCCCTTAACCTAGATAGCACCTCACAATGATACCTATAAGCTTGCCATCTTCATTCACGATGTAAGCCTCTGAGAAAGTCCGGCGGTGCATTCTACACAAGGAAGTCAACAACGAAAGGATCGGGCTCTTTACTTATGGCTTGATATAACAAAGATTAACTTTAGGATTTGGTTACTTTGAATTAAGTATAACAAAGTTGGTTAGGAATATGAAAGCTAACAACCTTACAAAAAGAATAATGAGTAGTTAATCAATCGTTTTCAAAAATTACCTCAAAGGCAAGTATTTTCAAAGAGATAAGATAGATAGGTAACGTGAAAGTGTTTATTTGAAACAACAAGATTAATAAACAGTGGAGGTAACGAAGGTTTCTCCCAACGAAGTTTCAATAGATAAATCAAAGTCTAATTTCTCCGGAGTCAAATTTAAACGTTGAACGCAAGCAAGAGAGATAAAAGAATGGGTAGAACCGGTATCTAATAAGGTATAGACTTCACAAGAATTTATAATTAACTAACCCGTGCTAACTTCGTTCGGGTTACCCACTTTTTGAGAAGTCACGAAAAACGCTCTTCCTGAAACCACCAATTTTGTTTTGTCCGTATCCGCCTTTGGTGCCACTATCCCAGCTGGACTTGACTTCACTATACGACAAAATCGAGCTAAATGACCTTCTCTTCTTGAAATTTCCACTTCTATTATCTTTGCCATGATTACCACCGAAGTGGTTACCATTCTTAGCATGATAATTTCCCCCACGATGGTTATCATTGTTCTGATAGCCGTTGCCACCAGTATGATTATTATCGTGTTGTTGGTCGTTACCTTTTGTTTGAACTGAATCAACACTCTCATGTGCTTCATTGCTTATCTCAGCATTTTCAGATGCCATTCTCAAACACTGTCACAAAACAAAGATACTAATTTTTGGAGTTAAACTTGAGGTAGCTAATTTCTTAAGGAATTAAGTGGAAATTGATTTTTAAAAAATAGTAAATGAATTTTAAAAATTCCGAGAAAAATATATTTTCATTATGGGACTATATTATTCTAAATCCTTAAAAGAAATATTTTTTAAATGATTTGGTATTTTCATGAAAATAGTTTAGTTACTTAACATATGAGTTAAATATGTTATGTGAAGTAACAAAGTTGAAAATAGGATTTTATGGCTAGAGAATCCTATATAGAGTATATGCATATTTTTTAATGAGGGATTTGATAATTGGTGATGATATTTTATGAGTATGACATTTTTGAATGATTCAATGCATTATATGGTAAAGCGTAAACAATTAAGATAAATTGTTTATAAATTTAAGAAGTGATTAAAATATTAGTATAATATTAATGATATTAGATTATGAGATTATTAAGTGATTGATAACATGGGATATTCTTGAATCTCGGATAAATTATATTATAAATGTTTAATATTTATCCTTTATCTTATTTGATTGATTCTTTATATCATTATCCTCATGTTTATATTTTTTAAAGTCATATGTGGCTTGTAGAGCATAGATGGACTTGGTATGATTATGACTGTGGATTGTTCGGTATAATCATAACCAGAATTGAAAACACAATTATCTTTGGTAGTAGTGCATGGATAATTTGTGGTCGTGATACTAATGAATATCCTTAATTCATAGTGCGGGGATGATTCGACGATGTGGATTAATTATTGAGTCGAGTCTCAAAGAATGAAATATTAATTCATGGATGTGTTCAAAGTCATCCGTGGCTTACGTTGCATAGATGGACTTGGTATGATTATGACCGTGGATCATTCGGTATAATCATAACCGTAATTGAAAACACAATTATCTTTGGTCAGTAGTGCATGGATAATTTGTCGTCGTGATACTAATGAATATCCTTAGCCAGAAAGCAGGATGATTCGACGATGTGGATTAATTATTGAAATGAGTCTCAAGAATGAAATATTAATTCATGGATGTGTTCAAAGTCATCCGCGGCTTACGTGCATAGATGGACTTGGTATGATTATGACCAGTGATCATTCGCATATAATCATAACCGTAATTGAAAACACAATTATCTTCGTCAGTAGTGCATGGATAATTTATGGTCGTGATACTAATGAATATCCTTAACCAGAAAAGTGTGGATGATTCGACGATGTGGATTAATTATTGAAATGAGTCTCAAAGAATGAAATATTAATTCATGGATGTGTTCAAAGTCATCTCGTGGCTTACGTGCATAGATGGACTTGGTATGATTATGACCGTGGATCATTCTAAGATAATCATAACCGTAATTGAAAACACAATTATCTTTGGTAGTAGTGCATGGATAATTTATGGTCGTGATACTAATGAATATCCTTAAACAGAAGTGCGTGGATGATTCGACGATGTGGATTAATTATTGAGCCGAGTCTCAAAGAATGAAATATTAATTCATGGATGTGTTCAAAGTCATCTCACATGGCTTACGTGCATAGATGGACTTGGTATGATTATGACCAGGATCATTCGTATATAATCATAACTGTAATTGAAAACACAATTATCTTTAGCCGTAGTGCATGAATAATTTGTGGTCGTGATACTAATGAATACACGATTATCTTTGGTAGTAGTGCATGGATAATTTGTGGTCGTGATACTAATGAATATCCTTGGCACAGAAGTGTGGATGATTCGATGATATGGATTAATTATTGAAATGAGTCTCAAAGAATGAAATATTAATTCATTGATGTGGTAAAAGTCATCTTTAGTAGTAGTGCATTGATAGACTTGGTATGATTATGACCACGGATTATTCGGTATAATCATGACCAGTAATTGAAAACACGAAAATCCTTAGCCAAGAAGGTGCATGGATAATTCATGGTTGTGATACTATTAAAATTTGAGTCTCGGTATTATTGGTTTTACAGATTTATATATCTTTGGTCCAGAGTGCAAAAGATGAATTGTTAATGAATATCTTTGGCGGATTTCAAAGATGAATTTAATATTTTAAAACGATAAAGGTATTCAAGGTATCCTCATCTCTTTATCATACCAGTATCGCACCACTTCAATTTCGAGGGCGAAATTCCATAAGGAGGGGAGATTGTGAGACCCCAAATTTTATCAATAAAGATTTAAATTTTGTCGAAATAATTTTTAATATTATGGTTTGAATTTGAGATAATATTATAGTTGTGGGTAGTATTTATAAATTTTGCAAAGTATGCAAGTGATTATATTATATTCGATTGGTGGGGAATATTCTTGTTTAGCAGGAATATTCGCATAACTACTCAATCATTGGTGGACCCCACAATGTAATTATTGTTTGGATTGAAAACGCGACAAAAATATTTTATTGAATATAACGGCGGAAGTTTTACCGTGGTTACTTGTTGAACTACTCGGTAGTAAAAGTACAATGAATACGTGTGGTTGCATAAGTAGCCATTACCAGTATTGATTATCGATGCCTATGTGAGAAGTCACTCGGTTTGATTCCATTATTGTCGATTAATAATATGAATTATTATAAATATAATGACGTTTTGTTTTATTCAGATTATTAACATAATAAAATGCGAAACATCTTTTTATATAAAATAGAATACTTTATTAAAGTTATTCTATAAATAAATATATTATATTTTATTATGCATAGTGTTGCATAGTGTTTTCAGCATAGTAAAATGTTTTTATATAAATAGAATATATTATATTTTATTTAAAAGATTTTTATTTAAATATGGACCGTCGATTAAAGTAAATCAATCTGGACCGTTCATGGATTAGTTACTTATGCATTCCATTTTCCTATAAATAGAAGCTCATTCCTTCATTATTTTCTTACGAATTCATTGAAACTCTAGAGAGAGAAATTATAGAGAGAAGCTATAGAGAGAAAATTATAGAAAGAAGAAGAGTATTCTCGCTACTTCACTACTTCTATATTCGCCTTTTTACTAGTAGTGGGTGTTATTCTTTCTTCTTGAAGAGAACTTACATTATTCCATTCACTATTATTCTTTGGAATAACTCGTAAAAAGTGGCATACCCTATACATAACCTCAGTATACGCTGCATACCCTATACTTGGTGAAATCCTTATGTTATTCCATTGCTTATTATTCTGCTGGAATAACTCAGATAATGCTGATATACCCTATACTTGGTGAAATCCTTATGTTATTCCATTGCTTATTATTCATTGGAATAACTCAGTATACGCTGATTTACCCTATACTTGGTGACATTCTTCTATTATTCTGTTGGAACATCCCATGCGTGTGTTTTACACCGACTGGTTTCGCCTTTATTATTATTCTGTTGGAACATCCTCATGCATGTGTTTTTACACCGACCGGTTCCGCTTTTTTATCATTGTGTTGGAATATCCTATTCGTGTGTTTTACACCGATCCGGTTCCATCTTTATTATTCTCATTGGAACATCCTCATGCGTATGTGTTTTACACCCGACCGGGTTCCGCTCTTTATCATTCTCATTGGAATATCCTATCATGTGTTTTTTACACCGGATCCGGTTCCATCTTTATTATTACATTGGAACATCCTGGCTTGCGTGAATTTCACCGACACGTTCTCGTTATTATTATTACATTGGAATAACTTTTGTCTATCTGCTAAGCACCGCATGCATGGTGATTTCTTTTGTTATTCCATTCTTTATTATACCCGATTGGTTAAAACTTTGACTTCTATACTCCATGAAATTAGTAGAATATCCTTGATATTTGCGTTTCATCCAAATCTTTTCATGGAAATATTCTTCCGATCATTATTGAATTTTACTCTACTGAAACAAAGATCATGTTGACAATTTGGGCGTTAATAATTCATGGATTAAATAATTCTTGAACGTGTTTTATTGAATTACTATGTCATTGTCATCATCCTCATGTTATATTATGTTATCTTTGGCTTACGTGTATAGATGAACTTAGTATGATTATGACCGAGGATCATTCGGTATAATCATGACTTGATATAAATGATGTGACTAAAGTCCTCGGTGGGCTCAGAATGCAATGATGGATAGTTTTGGTATGATTATGACCGGGGGTGATTCGGTATAGTCATGACCATTGATAATTTGATGAAAATCCTTGGTAAGTGGTACGTGGATGATTAGATGTGGTGGTTTATTTATTGTCGAGTCTCAAATGATAAAAATTGATGAAAACCTTTTAAAATCTAAAAGATAGTAGACTTTATTCTCTACTTGACTCTTTTAATGGATTGCTTATTCCGCACGCAGCTTAAACCCGTTGTCTATTGTATTTTATCGGTTTAACACTGTTGAAGGCTAATGATAATTTATTCTCGCATTATCTTAGTCATAATATTTCTTCTTGGGCTAGTTGAGCTCACCCTTTCTTTCACCGTTCTCTTCGTGAAATGAGAACATAGGTGAGACGAGTCGGGGAACGCAAGTAATGGTCCGGAGGATAGCATTAGTAGTCCTCACTATTCGCGTGAAATAGTGTGATAATAGTTGTAATGAGGACTCCTTTTGAGTTTGTATAATATCTAGTAGACAAAATTTGTATTCAAACTCACGCTTTATGTCGTATTGTACCACGGCACAGCTTATATTAGTAAGTTGTATTTGAATTTATGTACCATGTAAGTGGCGACCCAAGATGGGTGGCGATATACCTAATTTTGGGGCGCCACGGTTGGTATCGAGCCATAAGTGTGAAGAGCCCCAGCCTCTCATTTGGTGACTTCTGTTGATGGGGAATGCACCGCCGGACTCTCCGTAGGGACGCCTTTCTTTTCTATTGGCAAGTCGATAGGTACTAATGTGAGGTCTTGACACAAGTTGGTGTCCGTAGTCACGGTTAGTATCGAGCTTAGGGATATGATCCTGGCTAAGAGGTGAGAATAGTACTAGGAGGGAGAGAGCGGAAATACCTTCGCTAGAATGACTACCTAAGTTTATGTGCTATTTTATTGGTCATTAATATAGGGATAATTTGTTACATGTCAATTAACCCTTGTTTTATGACGATGTTTGAGAATGGCATCCGAAAATCTTTGAGATAAACAATGAAGCACATGAGAGTGTTGATTCACCAACCAAAAGGTAACGACCAACAACACGATAATAATCATACCGGCGTGAATCGACCATCGAACAATGATGACCATCGTAGGAGAAATTATCATGCCAAGAATGGTAACCACTTCCGGTGGTAATCATGGCCAAGATAATAGAAGTGGAAATTTCAAGAAGAGAAGGTCATTTAGCTCGATTTTGTCGTGCACCAAAGTCAAGTCCAAATTGGACGGTGGCACCAAAGGCGATACTGGATAAAACAAAGTCGGTGGTTTCATGAAGAACGTTTTCATGACTTCTTAAAAAGCAAGTGACTCGAACGAAGTTAGCACGGGTTAGTTAATTATAAATTCTTGCGAAGTCTATACCTTATAAGATCCTAGGTTCTACCCATTCTTTTATCTCGCTTGCTTGCATTTAACATTTAAATTTGACTTTAGGAGAAGTTAGACTTTAACTTATTGGTTGAAACTTCGTTGGGAGAAACCTTCACCTCCACTATTTATTAATCTTGTTGTTTCAAATAAACACTTTCACGTTACTGTCGATATTATCTATTTGAAAATATTTGCCTTTGATGGTATTTTAGGAATCAATTGGTTAACTACTCATCATTCTTTTCGTAAGGTTGTTAGCTTTTATATTCATAACCAAACTACTAAAGTCAATTATTGTCATATCAAGCCATAAGTAAAGAGCCCCGAACCTTTCGTTGTTGACTTCCTTGTGTGGAATGCAATCGAAGCTTTTTTTTCTCAGTAGGCGACATCGTGAATGAAGATGGCAAGTTTATAGGTATCATTGTGAGATGCTATCTAGGTTAAGGGATAGAAGTCACAGGATTGGTATTAATGTGACGTACTATCCAAGTCTAGAACGAGTAATGATTTTGAATGATATTTCTATCATTAATAAATTTCTTGGCGTATTCTTGAAGACTTCCTAGCCTACCCTAGAACGTGAAATCGAATTTTGTATTGACCCCAAAGATAAAAAACCCATTTCTTAAACCCTCAAATATTTCTTCAACTAAATGAATGCAGTTTACGTGGTTTATGATGAAAGTCATAATAAAAGCATTGGAATAATGAAAATCATGGGTATATGAAGTATTAGTAAGTTTTATGATGAGTTATGTTGGTTAGTATGTGAAAACATGAAAGTTTCTTAGAAATCACAAAGGGTTGAAAATCAGATTTTGATGAAAAACGTAACATGAAATTCAATTGACCATATCTCTTATTATATTTTGAATTTTTGAATGTGGTCAAGTCCTAGAGTTATATCTATGAGTTACCTAACTAATCCAAGTGGAATTACTAGAAAAGGTGTTGTAGATTTTTGTGTGGACTGATTTTAGCAAAGGAGGCCAAAGCTGTAAATTTCAAAAATGCTACTTGCCCGAAAACTTTAAGGGGCTTTGTTTCGGCCACTTAAATTATGAGAAAAATTCTGGCCTTTTGGGACATGAAGGTATATGGTATAAAGTATCTCCTGTCCAAAAATGAGCTCATTCTGACTTAAAATGAGCAAGTTATGACTATGGTACAGGGATGATTAGATGTGGTGGTTTATTATTAAAATTCGAGTCTCGATAAAAAATTGATGAAAACCTTTTAAAACCTAAAAGATAGTAGACTTTATTCTCTACTTGACTCGATAATGGATTGCTTATTCACCGCAGCAGTTAAACCGTTGTCTATTGTATTTTATCGGTTTAACACTTGTTGAAGGCTAATGATAATTTATTCTGCATTATCTTAGTCATAATATTTCTTACTGGGCTAGTTGAGCTCACCCTTTCTTTCACTGTTCTCTTCAGGAAATGAGAACATAGCTGGGATGAGTCGGGGAACGAAGTAATGGTCCAGAGGATAGCATTAGTAGTCCTCACTATTCGTGAAATAGTGTGATAATAGTTGTAATGAGGACTCCTTTTGAGTTTGTATAATATCTAGTAGACAAAATTTGTATTCAAACTCACGCTTTATGTCGTATTGCATACCACGGCAGCTTATATTAGTAAGTTGTATTTGAATTTATGTACCATGTAAGTGGCGACCCAAGATGGGTGACGTATACTTAATTTATGTACCAGATACGCGGTTTACCTATACTTGGTGACATTCTTCTATTATTCATTGGAACATCCTCATGCGTGTGTTTTACACCTACTGTTCCGCTCTTTATTATTATTACATTGGAACATCACATGCATGTGTTTTACACCTTTACGGTTCCGCTCTTTATCATTACATTGGAATATCCTATCGTGTGTTTTACACCGGATCCGGTTCCATCTTTATTATTACATTGGAACATCCTGTTTGCGGTGAATTTCACCCGACCGGTTCCGTTATTATTATTCTCATTGGAATAACTTTGTCTGCTGCGCAATCCGCATGCATGGTGATTTCTTTTGTTATTCCATTCTTTATTATACTCGGTTGGTTAAAACTTTGACTTCTATACTCCATGAAATTAGTAGAATATCCTTGATATTTGCGTTTCATCCAAAGATATCTTTTCATGGAAATATTCTTCCGATCATTCTTGAATTTTACTCTACTGGCAATGATCGGGTTGACAATTTGGGCGTTAATAATTCATGGATTAAATAATTCTTGAACTTGTTTATTGAATTATTATGTCATTGTCATCATCCTCATGTTATATTATGTTATCTTTGGCTTACGTGCATAGATGAACTTAGTATGATTATGACCGTGGATCATTCGGATAATCATGACTTGATATAAATGATGTGACAAAAGTCCTCGGTTGGCACCTGTAATGCGTTGATGGATAGTTTTGGTATGATTATGGCGAGGGTGATTCGGTATAGTCATGACCATTGATAATTTGATGAAAATCCTTGACCAAGTGATACGTGGATGATTAGATGTGGTGGTTTATTTATTAAAAAGTCTCAAATGATAAAAATTGATGAAAACCTTTTAAAACCTAAAAGATAGTAGACTTTATTCTCTACTTGACTCTTTTAATGCATTGCTTATTCTCACGCAGATTAAACTGGTTGTCTATTGTATTTTATCAGTTTAACACTGTTGAAGGCTAATGATAATTTATTTTGCATTATCTTAGTCATAATATTTCTTACTGGGCTAGTTGAGCTCACCCTTTCTTTCACTGTTCTCTTCAGAAAATGAGAACATAGCTGGGACGAGTCGGGGAACGAAGTAATGGTCCAGAGGATAACATTAGTAGTCCTCACTATTCTGTGAAATAGTGTGATAATAGTTGTAATGAGGACTCCTTTTGAGTTTGTATAATATCTAGTAGACAATATTTGTATTCAAACTCATAGTTTATGTCGTATTGTATACCTACAAAGAATATTAGTAAGTTGTATATGAATTTATGTACCATGTAAGTGGCGACCCAAGATGGGTGGCGTATACCTAATTTTGGGGCGCCACGGTTGGTATCAGAGCTTAGGGATATGATCCCTGGCTAAGATGTGAGAATAGTACTAGGAGGGGAGAGACGGGGAATTCCTTCGCTAGTATGACCTACCTAAAGCTATTTGGTATTTAATTGGTCGTTCAGAGTATAGGGATAATATGTGATATGTTAATTAACCCTTGTTTTGTGACAGTGTTTGAGAATGACATCTGAAAATGCTGAAATAAGCAATGAAGCACATGAGAGTGTTGATTCAGCTCAAACAAAAGGTAACGACCAACAACACGATAATAATCATCTTGGTGGCAACGCTATCGAACAATGATAACCATCGTGGGGAAATTATCATGCGAAGAATGGTAACCACTTGATTGGTAATCATGGCAAAGATAATAGAAGTGGAAATTTCAAGAAGAAGGTCATTTAGCTCGATTTTGTCATATAGTGAAGTCAAGTCCAAATGGGATAGTGGCACCAAAGGCGGATCTGAATAAAACAAAGTCGGTGGTTTCGGGAAGAGCGTTTTTCGTGACTTCTCAAAAAGTGGGTAACCCGAACGAAGTTAGCACGGGTTAGTTAAGTATAAATTCTTGCGAAGTCTATACCTTATAAGATACCGGTTCTACCCATTCTTTTATCTCGCTTGCTTGCGTTCAACATTTAAATTTGACTCCGGAGAAGTTAAACTTTGACTTATTGGTTGAAACTTCGTTAGTAGGAGCCTTCGTTACCGCTACTATTTTTAAATCTTGTTTAATTCAAATAAACACTTTCACGATCTTATCTCTTTGAAAATACTTGCCTTTGATGTGATTTTAGGAATCAATTGGTTAACTACTCATTATTCTTTTTGTAAGGTTGTTAGCTTTCATATTCCTAACCAACCTGTTATACGAATTCAAAGTAACCATATCCTAAAGTTAATCACTGTTATATCAAGTCATAAGTAAAGAGCCCGATCCTTTCGTTGTTGACTTCCTTGTGTGGAATGCACCGAAGCCAGACTTTCTGTAGGCGACATCGTGAATGAAGATGGCAAGTTTATAGGTATCATTGTGAGATGCTATCTAGGTTAAGGGATAGAAGTCACAGTTGGTATTAATGTGACGTACTATCCAAGTCTTGGACGAGAGTAACAGTTTTGAATGATATTTCTATCATTAATAAATTTCTTGGCGTATTCTTGAAGACTTCCTAGCCTACCCTAGAACGTGAAATCGAATTTTGTATTGACCCCAGTACAAAAACCCATTTCTTAAACCCTCAAATATTTCTTCAACTAAATGAACAGTTTACGTGGTTTATGATGAAAGTCATAATAAAAGCATTGGAATAATGAAAATCATGGGTATATGAAGTATTAGTAAGTTTTATGATGAGTTATGTTGGTTAGTATGTGAAAACATGAAAGTTTCTTAGAAATCACAAAGGGTGGAAAATCAGATTTTGATGAAAAACGTAACATGAAATTCAATTGACCATATCTCTTATTATATTTTGAATTTTTGAATGTGGTCAAGTCCTAGAGTTATATCTATGAGTTACCTAACTAATCCAAGTGGAATTACTGGAAAAGGTGTTGTAGATTTTTGTGTGGACTGATTTTAGCAAAGGAGGCCAAAGCTGTAAATTTCAAAAATGCTACTGCCCAGAAACTTTAAGGGCTGTTTCGGCCACTTAAATTATGAGAAAAATTCTGGCCTTTTGGGACATGAAGGTATATGGTATAAAGTATCTCCTGTCCAAAAATGAGCTCATTCTGGACTTAAAATGAGCAAGTTATGACTATTTCAATATTTAGGTTTTTCCGAGGAAAATGCTATAACCGGAGTTCTATAACTCCGATGACCATGAAATTTAAACTAGAAGCTCATGTTAACATGTGTAAGGTCCTGCCAAGATTTGGGAATTTTTGGAGTTAAACTTGAGGTAGCTAATTTCTTAAGGAATTAATTAGAAATTGATTTTTGAAAAATAGTAAATGAATTTTAAAAATTCCGAGAAAAATATATTTTCATCATGGGACTATATTATGCTAAATCCCAGAAAAGAAATATTTTTGGGACTGATTTGGTATTTTTCATGAAAATAGTTTAGTTACGAACATATGAGTTAAATATGTTATGTGAAGTAACAAAGTTGAAAATAGGATTTTATGGCTAGAGAATCCTATATAGAGTATATGCATATTTTTTTGAGAGATTTGATAATTGGTGATGATATCTTATGAGTATGGCATTTTTGAATGATTAAATGCATTATATGGTAAAGCGTAAACAATTGAGATAAATTGTTTGTAAATTTAAGAAGTGATTAAAATATTGGTATAATATTAATGATATTAGATTATGAGATTATTAAGTGATTGATAACATGGGGATATTCTTGAATCCTGGATAAATTATATTATAAATGTTTAATATTTATCCTTTATCTTATTTGATTGATTCTTTATATCATTATCCTCATGTTTATATTTTTTTTAAAGTCATCATGGCTTCTAGAGCATAGATGGACTTGGTATGATTATGACCGAGGATTGTTGGTATAATCATAACAGTAATTGAAAACACAATTATCTTTGGTAGTAGTGCATGGATAATTTGTAGTCGTGATACTAATGAATATCCTTAGCCTGTAGTGCAGGGATGATTCGACGATGTGGATTAATTATTGGTGAGTCTCGTGAATGAAATATTAATTCATGGATGTGTTCAAAGTCATCTGTGGCTTACGTGCATAGATGGACTTGGTATGATTATGACCGGGGATCATTCGGTATAATCATAATCAGTAATTGAAAAACACAATTATCTTTGGTAGTAGTGCATGGATAATTTGTGGTCGTGATACTAATGAATATCCTTAGCACGTAGTGCGGGATGATTCGACGATGTGGATTAATTATTGAGCTGAGTCTCAACAATGAAATAATAATTCATGGATGTGTTCAAAGTCATCTACATGGCTTACGTGCATAGATGGACTTGGTATGATTATGACCGAGGATCATTCGGTATAATCATGCAGTAATTGAAAACACAATTATCTTTAGCCGTAGTGCATGGATAATTTGTGGTCGTGATACTAATGAATACACGATTATCTTTGGTAGTAGTGCATGGATAATTTGTGGTCGTGATACTAATGAATATCCTTGGCACAGAGTGCGGGGATGATTCGATGATATGGATTAATTATTGAAATGAGTCTCGTGAATGAAATATTAATTCATTGATGTGGTAAAAAGTCATCTTTGGTAGTAGTGCATTGATAGACTTGGTATGATTATGACCACGGATTATTCGGTATAATCATGATAGTAATTGAAAACACGAATATCCTTAGCCATGAGTGCATGGATAATTCATGGTCGTGATACTATTAAGTCGAGTCTCAAACATTATTGGTTTCTGATTTGTATATCTTTGGCTTTGTAGTGCAAAGATGAATTGTTAATGAATATCTTTGGCGGATTACGAAGATGAATTTAATATTTTTAACGATAAAGGTATTCAAGGTACCCTCACCTCTTTATCATGTCGGTCACGTACATTCTAATTTTGAGGCGAAAATTCCATAAGGAGGGAGATTGTGAGACCCCAGATTTTATCAATAAAGATTTAAATTTTGTCGAAATAATTTTTTAATATTATGGTGTGAATTTGAGATAATATTATAGTTGTGGGTAGTATTTATAAATTTTGCAAAGTATGCAAGTGGTTATATTATATTCGATTGGTCGGGAATATTCGGTTTAGCGGGGAATATTAAATACAACTACTCAATCATTGGTGGACCCCACAAATGTAATTATTGTCGGATTGAGAAAATGACAAAATATATTTTATTGAAATAACTTGGCGGAAGTTTTACCGTGGATTCTTGTTGAACTACTTTCAGTAGTAAAAATACGATGTCGTGTGGTTGCATAGTAGCACACGGTATTGATTATTGATGCTTATGTGAGAAGTCACTCAGTTTGATTCCATTATTGTCGATTAATAATATGAATTATTATAGCTATAATGACGTTTTGTTTTATTCGTATTATTAACGTAATAAAATAGAAACATCTTTTTATATAAAATAGAATACTTTATTAAAGTTATTCTATAAATAGAATATATTATATTTTATTATGCATAGTGTTGCATAGTGTTTTGCATAGTGTTTTGTATAGTATTGCATAGTGTTTGCATAGTAAAATGTTTTTATATAAATAGAATATATTATATTTTATTTAAAAGATTTTTCTTTAAATATGGACCGTCAGATTAAAGTAAATCAATCTGGACCGTTCATGGATTAGTTACTATGCATTCCATTTTCCTATAAATAGAAGCTCATTCCTTCATTATTTTCTTACGAATTCATTGAAACTCTAGAGAGAAATTATAGAGAGAAGCTATAGAGAAAGCTATAGAGAAAGTTATAGAAAGAAGAAGAGTATTCGCTACTTCACTACTTCTATATTCAGTTCTTTTTTACTTAAGGGTGTTATCCTTTCTTCTTGAAGAGAACTTACATTATTCCATTCATTATTATTACATTGGAATAACTTTTGTAAAAGTGGTATACCCTATACATAACTTTTGTATATGCGGCATACCCTATACTTGGTGAAATCCTTATGTTATTCCATTGCTTATTATTACATTGGAATAACTTTTATATACATGATTTACCCTATACTTGGTGACATTATTCTATTATTACATTGGAACATCACATGCATGTGTTTTACAGGACTGGTTCCGTCCTTATTATTCTCATGTTGGAACATCACATGCATGTGTTTTACACACTTTGTTCCGCTCTTTATCATTCTGTTGGAATATCCTATCGTGTGTTTTACCGGATCTGTTCCATCTTTATTATTACATTTGGAACATCACAGCCGGTGTGAATTTCACCTGACACAGTTAGTTATTATTATTACTGTTGGAATAACTTTGTCTGGCGCTGCAATCGCATGCATGGTGATTTCTTTTGTTATTCCATTCTTTATTATACCCAGTTGGTTAAAACTTTGACTTCTATACTCCATGAAATTAGTAGAATATCCTTGATATTTGCGTTTCATCCAGTATCTTTTCATGGAAATATTCTTCTGATCATTCTTGAATTTTACTCTACGAAACAGTATCATGTTGACAATTTGGACGTTAATAATTCATGGATTAAATAATTCTTGAACTTGTTTTATTGAATTATTATGTCATTGTCATCATCCTCATGTTATATTATGTTATCTTTGGCTTATGTGCATAGATGAACTTAGTATGATTATGACCAGGGATCATTCGGTATAATCATGACTTGATATAAATGATGTGACAAAAGTCCTCGGTGGCTGTAATGCGATAATGGATAGTTTTTGGTATGATTATGACCAGGGGGTGATTCGGTATAGTCATGACCATTGATAATTTGATGAAAATCCTTGGCCAAGTGAATACGAGAGATGATTAGATGTGGTGGTTTATTTATTAAAATTTGAGTCTCGGCGATAAAAATTGATGAAAACCTTTTAAAACCTAAAAGATAGTAGACTTTATTCTCTACTTGACTCGATAATGGATTGCTTATTCATTGCAGTTAAAGCGGTTGTCTATTGTATTTTATCGGTTTAACACTTGTTGAAGGCTAATGATAATTTATTCTGCATTATCTTAGTCATAATATTTCTTCTTCGGGCTAGTTGAGCTCACCTTTCTTTCACTTTCTCTCTTGAGTGAAATGAGAACATAGGCGGGATGAGTCGGGGAACGAAGTAATGGTCCGAGGATAGCATTAGTAGTCCTCACTATTACGTGAAATAGTGTGATAATAGTCGTAATGAGGACTCCTTTTGAGTTTGTATAATATCTAGTAGACAAAATTTGTATTCAAACTCACGGTTTATGTCGTATTGTACACCGGCGAGTTATATTAGTAAGTTGTATTTGAATTTATGTACCATGTAAGTGGCGACCCAAGATGGGTGACGTATACTTAATTTATGTACACGTGATCGCGGTTTACCTATACTTGGTGACATTCTTCTATTATTCATTGGAACATCCATGCATGTGTTTTTACAGGACTGGTTCCGCTTTTATTATTCTGTTGGAACATCACGCTCATGTGTTTTACACCGACCCGTTCCGCTTTTATCATTCTGTTGGAATATCCTATCATGTGTTTTACACGGATCTGGTTCCATCTTTATTATTCTGTTGGAACATCCTGCTTGCATGTGAATTTCACACACTGGTTCCGTTATTATTATTACTGTTGGAATAACTTTATCATCTGAAATCGCATGCATGTGGTGATTTCTTTTGTTATTCCATTCTTTATTATACTCAGTTGGTTAAAACTTTGACTTCTATACTTCATGAAATTAGTAAAAATATCCTTGATATTTGTGTTTCATCCAGTATCTTCTCATGGAAATATTCTTCTGATCATTATTGAATTTTACTCTACGAAACAGTATCATGTTGACAATTTGGACGTTAATAATTCATGGATTAAATAATTCTTGAACTTGTTTTATTGAATTACTATGTCATTGTCATCATCCTCATGTTATATTATGTTATCTTTGGCTTACGTGCATAGATGAACTTAGTATGATTATGACCAAGGATCATTCGGTATAATCATGACTTGATATAAATGATGTGACAAAAGTCCTCAGTGGCCTGTAATGCAGTGATGGATAGTTTTGGTATGATTATGACCGGGGTGATTCGGTATAGTCATGACCATTGATAATTTGATGAAAATCCTTGGCCAATGTAGTACGAGAGATGATTAGATGTGGTGGTTTATTTATTAAGTTTTGAGTCTCGTGATAAAAATTGATGAAAACCTTTTAAAACCTAAAAGATAGTAGACTTTATTCTCTACTTGACTCGATAATGGATTGCTTATTCAATGCAGATTAAACTGGTTGTCTATTGTATTTTATCGGTTTAACATTTGTTGAAGGCTAATGATAATTTATTACGCATTATCTTAGTCATAATATTTCTTCTTGGGCTAGTTGAGCTCACCCTTTCTTTCCACCGTTCTCTTGGAAATGAGAACATAGGCCGGGATGAGTCGGGGAGCGAAGTAATGGTCCGAGAGGATAGCATTAGTAGTCCTCACTATTACGTGAAATAGTGTGATAATAGTCTGTAATGAGGACTCCTTTTGAGTTTGTATAATATCTAGTAGACAAAATTTGTATTCAAACTCACGCTTATATCGTATTGTACACGGCAGTTATATTAGTAAGTTGTATTTGAATTTATGTACCATGTAAGTGGCGACCCAAGATGGGTGGCGTATACTAATTTATGTACTGTATCGCGGTTTACCCTATACTTGGTGACATTCTTCTATTATTCATTGGAACATCACATACGTGTGTTTTACACCCACTGGTTCCGCTTTTATTATTACATTGGAACATCCATGCATGTGTTTACACACCGGACTGGTTAAAATCTTTATCATTCGGTTGGAATATCCTATCTGTGTGTTTTACACGGATCCGGTTCCATCTTTATTATTACATTGGAGCATCCATCGGTGTGAATTTCACGACTGGTTCCGTTATTATTATTACATTTGGAATAACTTTGTCTGTCTGATCTGCGCATGCATGGTGATTTCTTTTGTTATTCCATTCTTTATTATACTCAGTTGGTTAAAACTTTGACTTCTATACTTCATGAAATTAGTAAAAATATCCTTGATATTTGCGTTTCATCCAGTATCTTCTCATAGAAATATTCTTCTGATCATTATTGAATTTTACTCTACGAAACAGTATCATATTGACAATTTGGACGTTAATAATTCATGGATTAAATAATTCTTGAACGTGTTTTATTGAATTACTATGTCATTGTCATCATCCTCATGTTATATTATGTTATCTTTGGCTTACGTGCATAGATGAACTTAGTATGATTATGACCGAGGATCATTCGGTATAATCATGACTTGATATAAATGATGTGACAAAAGTCCTCGATGGCACATGTAATGCGGTGATGGATAGTTTTGGTATGATTATGACCGGGGGTGATTCGGTATAGTCGTGACCATTGATAACTTGATGAAAATCCTTGGCCGTGAATGTAGGGGATGATTAGATGTGGTGGTTTATTTATTAAAATCGAGTCTCAAATAAAAATTGATGAAAACCTTTTAAAACCTAAAAGATAGTAGACTTTATTCTCTACTTGACTCTTTTAATGGATTGCTTATTCCGTTGCAGATTAAACTGGTTGTCTATTGTATTCTATCGGTTTAACACTTTGTTGAAGGCTAATGATAATTTATTACGCATTATCTTAGTCATAATATTTCTTCTTTGGGCTAGTTGAGCTCACCCTTTCTTTCACCGTTCTCTTGAAATGAGAACATAGCCGGGAGACAGGTGTTATTCTTTCTTCTTGAAGAGAACTTACATTATTCCATTCACTATTATTACATTGGAATAACTTTTGTAAAAGTGGCATACCCTATACATAACTTTGTCTACATGGCATACCCTATACTTGGTGAAATCCTTATGTTATTCCATTGCTTATTATTACATTGGAATAACTTTGTATACATGATTTACCTATACTTGATGACATTCTTCTATTATTCTGCTGGAACATCCTGCATGCATGTGTTTTACAGGACTGGTTCCGTTCTTTATTATTATTATTCGCTGGAACATCACATCATGTGTTTTTTACACCGGACTGGTTAAAATCTTTATCATTCTGTTGGAATATCCTATCGTGTGTTTTACAGGATCTGGTTCCATCTTTATTATTACATTGGAACATCACATGCGGTGTGAATTTCACGACACGGTTCCGTTATTATTATTACATTGGAATAACTTTTATCTATCTGAATCCGCATGCATGGTGATTTCTTTGTTATTCCATTCTTTATTATACTCGGTTGGTTAAAACTTTGACTTCTATACTCCATGAAATTAGTAGAATATCCTTGATATTTGCGTTTCATCCAAAGATATCTTTTCATGGAAATATTCTTCCGATCATTATTGAATTTTACTCTGAAAACAAAGTATCATGTTGACAATTTGGACGTTAATAATTCATGGATTAAATAATTCTTGAACTTGTTTTATTGAATTACTATGTCATTGTCATCATCCTCATGTTATATTATGTTATCTTTGGCTTACGTGCATAGATGAACTTAGTATGATTATGACCGAGGATCATTCGGTATAATCATGACTTGATATAAATGATGTGACAAAAGTCCTCGGTGGCTTCGTAATGCAAAGATGGATAGTTTTTGGTATGATTATGACCCGGGGGTGATTCGGTATAGTCATGACCATTGATAATTTGATGAAAATCCTTGACCGGTAGTGCGAGGGATGATTAGATGTGGTGGTTTATTATTAAGTCGAGTCTCGTCTCGATAAAAATTGATGAAAACCTTTTAAAACCTAAAAGATAGTAGACTTTATTCTCTACTTGACTCTTTTAATGGGTTGCTTATTCATTGCTGATTAAACCGGTTGTCTATTATAATTTATCGGTTTAACATCTTTGTTGAAGGCTAATGATAATTTATTACGCATTATCTTAGTCATAATATTTCTTCTTGGGCTAGTTGAGCTCACCCTTTCTTTCAACATTTCTCTCTGAGAAATGAGAACATAGTTGGGACGAGTCGGGGAGCAAGTAATGGTCCGAGGATAGCATTAGTAGTCCTCACTATTACGTGAAATAGTGTGATAATAGTCGTAATGAGGACTCCTTTTGAGTTTGTATAATATCTAGTAGACAAAATTTGTATTCAAACTCACGGTTTATGTAATATTGTACCACGCTTATATTAGTTAGTTGTATTTGAATTTATGTACCATGTAAGTGGCGACCCAAGATGGGTGACGTATACCTAATTTTGGGGCGTTACGGTTGGTATCGAGCTTAGGATATGATCCTGGCAAAGATGTGAGAATAGTACTAGGAGGGAGAGAAATTCCTTCGCTAGAATGACCTACCTAAGTTTATTTGGTATTTGATTGGTGGATTCGAGTATATATGATAATATGTTGCATGTTAATTAACCCTTGTTTTGTGGCGGTGTTTGTATTTAGATGTTGTGAATAGGGCTCGGTTATTGGAGCGCGCGATAATGAGTCACTCAACCAAAAGGTAACGACCAACAACACGATAATAATCATCTGCGTGATAGCGACCATCGAACAATGATGACCATCGTGGGAGAAATTATCATGCCAAGAATGGTAACCACTTGGTGGTAATCATGGCCAAGATAATAGAAGTGGAAATTTCAAGAAGAGAGGTCATTTAGCTCGATTTTGTCGTGCACCAAAGTCAAGTCCAATTTGGGGCGGTGGCACCAAAGGCGGATCTGGATAAAACAAAGTCGGTGGTTTTCATGAAGAGCGTTTTCATGACTTCTTAAAAAGCAAGTGACTCGAACGAAGTTAGCACGGGTTAGTTAATTATAAATTCTTGCGAAGTCTATACCTTATTAGAATCTGGGTTCTACCCTTTCTTTTATCTCTCTTGCTTGCATTCAACGCGTTTAAATTTGACTCAGGAGAAATTAGACTTTGATTTATCTATTGAAACTTCGTTGGGAGAAACCTTCGTTACCTCCACAGTTTATTAATCTTGTTGTTTCAAATAAACACTTTCACGTTACCTGTCGATCTTATCTCTTTGAAAATACTTGCCTTTGAGGTAATTTTTGAAAACGATTGATTAACTACTCATTATTCTTTTTGTAAGGTTGTTAGCTTTCATATTCCTAACCAACCTGTTATCTGAATTCAAAGTAACCAAATCCTAAAGTTAATCACTGTTATATCAAGCCATAAGTAAAGAGCCCGATCCTTTCGTTGTTGACTTCCTTGTGTGGAATGCAATGCAAAGCCGGAGCCTTCTTGTAAGCGGCGTCATGATGAAGATGGCAAGTTGATAGGTATCATTGTGAGGTCTTATCTAGGTTAAGGGATAGAAGTCACGGTTGGTATCAATGTGACGTACTATCCAAGTCTTGGATAAGAGTAATAGTTTTGAATGATATTTCTATCATTAATAAATTTCTTGACGTATTCTTGAAGATTTCTAGCCTACCCTAGGCGTGAAATCGAATTTTGTATTGACCCCAGTACAAAAACTCATTTCTTAAACCCTCAAATATTTCTTCAACTAAATGAACAGTTTACGTGGTTTATGATGAAAGTCATAATAAAAGCATTGGAATAATGAAAATCATGGGTATTCGTGGTATTAGTAAGTTTTATGATGAGTTATGTTGGTTAGTATGTAAAAACATGAAAGTTTCTTAGAAATCACAAAGAGTGGAAAATCAGATTTTGGTGAAAAACGTAACATGAAATTCAATTGACCATATCTCTTATTATATTTTGAATTTTTGAATGTGGTCAAGTCCTAGAGTTAGATCTACGAGTTACCTAACTAATCCAAGTGGAATTACTGGAAAAAG
The DNA here is from genome assembly GCA_020205615.1 of Panax quinquefolius. Classification (NCBI taxonomy): domain Eukaryota; kingdom Viridiplantae; phylum Streptophyta; class Magnoliopsida; order Apiales; family Araliaceae; genus Panax; species Panax quinquefolius. The sequence continues at coordinate 57,974 of JAINUW010000753.1, read as the reverse complement.
GTGTTGTAGATTTTTGTGTGGACTGATTTTAGCAAAGGAGTGCAAAGCTGCAAAAAAGCCGAAAGTCTTTGCCATGATTTTAGAGGGCTGTTTCGGCCACTTAAATTATGAGAAAAATTCTGGGTTTTTGGGACATGAAAGTATATGGTATAAAGTACCTCCTGTCCAAAAATGAGCTCATTATGACTTAAAATGAGCAAGTTATGACTATTTCAATATTTAGGTTTTTTCGACGAAAAACGCTCTAACTGGAGTTCTATAACTCCGATGACCATGAAATTTAAACTGGAAGCTCACGATAACATGTGTAAGGTCCTGCCAAGATTTGGGAATTTTTGGAGTTAAACTTGAGGTAGCTAATTTCTTAAGGAATTAATTAGAAATTGATTTTTGAAAATAGTAAATGAATTTTAAAATTCGAGAAAAATATATTTTCATCATGGGACTATATTATGCTAAATCCCAGAAAAGAAATATTTTTGGGACTGATTTGGTATTTTTCATGAAAATAGTTTAGTTACGAACATATGAGTTAAATATGTTATGTGAAGTAACAAAGTTGAAAATAGGATTTTATGGCTAGAGAATCCTATATAGAGTATATGCATATTTTTGAGAGATTTGATAATTGGTGATGATATCTTATGAGTATGGCATTTTGAATGATTAAATGCATTATATGGTAAAAGCGTAAATGAGTTAAGAAAAATTGTTTATAAATTTAAGAAATGATTAAAATATTGTTATAATATTAATGTTATTAGATTATGAGATTATTAAATGATTGATAACATGGGGATATTCTTGAATCTGGATAAATTATATTATAAATGTTTAATATTTATCCTTTATCTCATTTGATTGATTCTTTATATCATTATCCTCGTGTTTATATTATGTTGAAAGTCATCACGTGGCTTTGTGTAGTGCGTAGATGGACTTGGTATGATTATGACCACGGACTATTATTTATAATCATAATCAGTAAATGAATACACAATTATCTTTGGTAGTAGTGCATGGATAATTTGTGGTCGTGATACTAATGAATACACAATTATCTTTGGTAGTAGTGCATGGATAATTTGTGGTCGTGATACTTAATGAATATCCTTGGCACGTAGTGCGGGGATGATTCGATGATGTGGATTAATTATTGAAATGAGTCTCGTGAATGAAATATTAATTCATGGATGCGTTCAAAGTCATCTGTGGCTTACGTGCATAGATGGACTTGGTATGATTATGACCGAGGATTGTTCGGTATAATCATAATCAGAATTGAAAACACAATTATCTTTGGTAGTAGTGCATGGATAATTTGTGGTCGTGATACTAATGAATATCCTTGGCACAGTAGTGCGGGGATGATTCGATGATGTGGATTAATTATTGAAATGAGTCTCGTGAATGAAATATTAATTCATGGATGTGTTCAAAGTCATCACGCAACTTACATGCATAGATGGACTTGGTATGATTATGACCGAGGATTGTTCGGCATAATCATAATCAGAATTGAAAACACAATTATCTTTGGCCGTAGTGCATGGATAATTTGTGGTCGTGATACTAATGAATATCCTTGGCACAGAAAGTGCGGGGATGATTCGATGATGTGGATTAATTATTGAAATGAGTCTCGAGAATGAAATATTAATTCATGGATGCGTTCAAAGTCATACGTGGTTTACGTGCATAGATGGACTTGGTATGATTATGACCGAGGATTGTTGGGTATAATCATAACAGTAATTGAAAACACGAATATCCTTGGCGTTGGTGCATGGATAATTCGTGGTCGATGATCTTATTAAGGCTGCGTCTTAGCATTATTGGTTTTACTGATTGTATATCTTTTTAGCTTTGTAGTGCAAAGATGAATTGTTAATGAATAGCTTTGGCGATTTCAAAGATGAATTTAATATTTTAAACGATAAAGGTATTCAAGGTATCCTCATCTCTTTATCATACTAGGCACGTACCCTAATTTCGAGGGCGAAATTCCATAAGGAAGGGAGATTGTGAGACCCCAGATTTTATTAATAAAGATTTAAATTTGGTCGAAATAATTTTTTAATATTATGGTGTGAATTTGAGATAATATTATAGTTGTGGGTAGTATTTATAAATTTTGCAAAGTATGCAAGTGGTTATATTATATTCGATTGGTGGGGAATATTCGGTTTAGCGGGAATATTAAATACAACTACAAATCATTGGTGGACCCCACGAAATTATTATCGGATTGAGAAAACGACAAAAATATTTTATTGAAATAACGGCGGAAGTTTTACCGGTAGTTCTTGTTGAACTACTTTCATTAGTAAAAATACGATAATAAGTGTGGTTGCATAGCGACTACGGTATTGATTATTGATGCTTATGTGAGAAGTCACTCGGTTTGATTCCATTATTGTTAGATTAATAATATGAATTATTATAGCGATAATGACGTTTTGTTTTATTAAGTATTATTAACGTAATAAAATGTAAACATCTTTTATATAAAATAGAATACTTTATTAAAGTTATTCTATAAATAGAATATATTATATTTTATTATGCATAGTGTTGCATAGTGTTTTTTGCATAGTGTTTGCATAGTAAAATGTTTTTATATAAATAGAATATATTATATTTTATTTAAAAGATTTTTTTTTAAATATGGATCGTCAGATTAAAGTAAATCAATGCAGACCGTTCATGGATTAGTTACTTATGCATTCCATTTTCCTATAAATAGAAGATCATTCCTTCATTATTTTCTTACTTAATTCATTGAAACTCTAGAGAGAAATTATAGAGAGAAGCTATAGAGAAAAGTTATAGAAAGAAGAAGAGTATTCTGCTACTTCACTACTTCTATATTCAGGTTCTTTTACGGTAAGGGGTATTATTTGTTGTTGTACCTGTAAGGGTGTTATTCTTTCTTCTTGAAGAGAACTTCATTATTCCATTCATTATTATTACATTGGAATAACTTTGTAAAAAGTGGCATACCCTATACATAACTTTTGTATCTGCGGCATACCTATACTTGGTGAAATCCTTATGTTATTCCATTGCTTATTATTACATTGGAATAACTTTTGTATCTGCGGTTTACCCTATACTTGGTGACATTCTTCTATTATTACATTGGAACATCCACATGCATGTGTTTTACAGGACACAGTTACTGCTTTTTATTATTACATTTGGAACATCACATGCGTGTGTTTTACACCGGACTGGTTTCCGCCTTTATCGATTCTGTGGAATATCCTATCTCGTGTGTTTTACCGGATCCGGTTCCATCTTTATTATTACATTGGAACATCACATCTTGTGAATTTCACGACTTTGGTTCCGTTATTATTATTACATTGGAATAACTTTTATACATGCAATCACGCATGCATGGTGATTTCTTTTGTTATTCCATTCTTTATTATACCCAGTTGGTTAAAACTTTGACTTCTATACTCCATGAAATTAGTAGAATATCCTTGATATTTGCGTTTCATCCAAAGATATCTTTCATGGAAATATTCTTACGATCATTATTGAATTTTACTCTACGAAAAAAAGATGTCGTGTTGACAATTTGGACGTTAATAATTCATGGATTAAATAATTCTTGAACTTGTTTTATTGAATTACTATGTCATTGTCATCATCCTCATGTTATATTATGTTATCTTTGGCTTACGTGCATAGATGAACTTAGTATGATTATGACCGAGGATCATTCGGTATAATCATGACTTGATATAAATGATGTGACAAAAGTCCTCGATGGCTTTAATGTAATGCGGTGATGGATAGTTTTGGTATGATTATGACCGGGGTGATTCGGTATAGTCATGACCATTGATAATTTGATGAAAATCCTTGGCCGTGAGTACGGGGATGATTAGATGTGGTGGTTTATTATTAAGTTGAGTCTCGTGATAAAATTGATGAAAACCTTTTAAAACCTAAAAAGATAGTAGACTTTATTCTCTACTTGACTCTTTTAATGGTTTGCTTATTCCATTACGATTAAAGCGGTTTGTCTATTATATTTTATCGGTTTAACATCTTTGTTGAAGGCTAATGATAATTTATTACGCATTATCTTAGTCATAATATTTCTTATTGGGCTAGTTGAGCTCACCCTTTCTTTCACTTTGTTCTCTTGAAAATGAGAACATAGCCGGAGACGAGTCGGGGAGCGAAGTAATGGTCCGAGAGGATAGCATTAGTAGTCCTCACTATTACGTGAAATAGTGTGATAATAGTCGTAATGAGGACTCCTTTTGAGTTTGTATAATATCTAGTAGACAAAATTTGTATTCAAACTCACGATTTATGTCGTATTGTACCTACAGCGCTTATATTAGTAAGTTGTATTTGAATTTATGTACCATGTAAGTGGCGACCCAAGATGGGTGACGTATACCTAATTTTGGGGGCGTTACAGTCAATGAAATATTAATTCATGGATGTGTTAAAAGTCATCTGTGGCTTACGTGCATAGATGGACTTGGTATGATTATGACCAGGGATTGTTCGGTATAATCATAACCGTAATTGAAAACACGAATATCCTTGGCCAGTGGTGCATGGATAATTAAGTGGTCGTGATACTATTAAGTTGCGTCTCGGCATTATTGGTTTTACTGATTGTATATCTTTGCTTTTGTAGTGCAAAAGATGAATAGTTAATGAATAGCTTTGGCGATTTGAAGATGAATTTAATATTTTCAAGGTATCCTCATCTCTTTATCATATCAGTCGTACCCTAATTTCGAGGGCGAAATTCCATAAGGAGGGAGATTGTGAGACCCCAGATTTTATTAATAAAGATTTAAATTTGGTGAAATAATTTTTTAATATTATGGTGTGAATTTGAGATAATATTATAGTTGTGGGTAGTATTTATAAATTTTGCAAAGTATGCAAGTGGTTATATTATATTCGATTGGTCGTGGAATATTCGGTTTAGCGAGGGAATATTAAATAATGGCTCAATCATTGGTGGACCCTAACGAAATTATTGTCGGATTGAGAAAACGACAAAAATATTTTATTGAAATAACGGCGGAAGTTTTACTACATGTGAGTTCTTGTTGAACTACTCGGTAGTAAAAGTACGCGATGTCGTGTGGTTGCATAGTAGCAGCAATTACCAGATTGATTATTGATGCTTATGTGAGAAGTCACTCGGTTTGATTCCATTATTGTCGATTAATAATATGAATTATTATAATGATAATGACGTTTTGTTTTATTCATATTATTAACGTAATAAAATGCGAAACATCTTTTATATAAAATAGAATACTTTATTAAAGTTATTCTATAAATAGAATATATTATATTTTATTATGCATAGTGTTGCATAGTGTTTTGCATAGTGTTTTGCATAGTATTGCATAGTGTTTGCATAGTAAAATGTTTTTATATAAATAGAATATATTATATTTTATTTAAAAGATTTTTCTTTAAATATGGACCGTCAGATTAAAGTAAATCAATCTGGACCGTTCATGGATTAGTTACTATGCATTCCATTTTCCTATAAATAGAAGCTCATTCCTTCATTATTTTCTTACGAATTCATTGAAACACTAGAGAGAGAAATTATAGAGAGAAGCTATAAAGAGAAAATTATAGAAAGAAGAAGAGTATTCTGCTACTTCACTATTTCTATATTCAGTTCTTTTACGGTAAGGGGTGTTATTCTTTCTTCTTGAAGAGAACTTCTGTTATTCCATTCATTATTATTTTGTTGGAATAACCTGTAAAAGTGGTATACCCTATACATAACCTGTATATGCGGCATATCCTATACTTGATGAAATCCTTATGTTATTCCATTGCTTATTATTCTGTTGAAATAACTTTTGTATACGCGGTTTTACCTATACTTGGTGACATTCTTCTATTATTACATTGGAACATCACATGCATGTGTTTTACACCCGACTGGTTCCGCTCTTTATTATTATTCATTGGAACATCCTCATGCATGTGTTTTACACGACTTTGGTTCCGCCTTTATCATTCTGTTGGAATATCCTATCGTGTGTTTTACACCGATGCAGTTCCATCTTTATTATTACATTGGAAAATCACATCGGTGTGAATTTCACGACTTTGGTTCCGTTATTATTATTCTATTGGAATAACTCATACATGCGGGCAATCTGCATGCATGGTGATTTCTTTTGTTATTCCATTCTTTATTATACTCGGTTGGTTAAAACTTTGACTTCTATACTCCATGAAATTAGTAGAATATCCTTGATATTTGCGTTTCATCCATATCTTTTCTTGGAAATATTCTTCCGATCATTCTTGAATTTTACTCTCTGAAAACATTATTATGTTGACAATTTGGGCGTTAATAATTCATGGATTAAATAATTCTTGAACTTGTTTATTGAATTATTATGTCATTGTCATCATCCTCATGTTATATTATGTTATCTTTGGCTTACGTGCATAGATGAACTTAGTATGATTATGACCGAGGATCATTCGGTATAATCATGACTTGATATAAATGATGTGATAAAAGTCCTCGATGGCACATGTAATGCGATGATGGATAGTTTTTGGTATGATTATGACCGAGGGGTGATTCGGTATAGTCATGACCATTGATAATTTGATGAAAATCCTTGACCATGAATGCGGGGATGATTAGATGTGGTGGTTTATTTATTAAGTTTGAGTCTCGGCGATAAAAATTGATGAAAACCTTTTAAAACCTAAAAGATAGTAGACTTTATTCTCTACTGACTCTTTTAATGGATTGCTTATTCATTGCAGATTAAAGCTGGTTGTCTATTGTATTTTATCGGTTTAACAACTTTTGAAGGCTAATGATAATTTATTTTGCATTATCTTAGTCATAATATTTCTTCTTTGGGCTAGTTGAGCTCACCCTTTCTTTCACCGTTCTCTTGGAAATGAGAACATAAATTTGAGACGAGTCGGGGAGCGAAGTAATGGTCGAGAGGATAACATTAGTAGTCCTCACTATTACGTGAAATAGTGTGATAATAGTTGTAATGAGGACTCCTTTTGAGTTTGTATAATATCTAGTAGACAATATTTGTATTCAAACTTCATAGTTTATGTCGTATTGTACCAGCGATTATATTAGTAAGTTGTATATGAATTTATGTACCATGTAAGTGGCGACCCAAGATGGGTGGCGTATACCTAATTTTGGGATTTCTTTTGTTATTCCATTCTTTATTATACCCAGTTAGTTAAAACTTTGACTTATACTCCATGAAATTAGTAAAATATCCTTGATATTTGCGTTTCATCGATATCTTCTCATGGAAATATTCTTCCGATCATTCTTGAATTTTACTCTGACTTAAGCAAAGATCAAGTTGACAATTTGGGCGTTAATAATTCATGGATTAAATAATTCTTGAACTTGTTTTATTGAATTACTATGTCATTGTCATCATCCTCATGTTATATTATGTTATCTTTGGCTTACGTGCATAGATGAACTTAGTATGATTATGACCGAGGATCATTCGGTATAATCATGACTTGATATAAATGATGTGACAAAAGTCCTCGATGGGCTTTGTAATGCGATGATGGATAGTTTTTGGTATGATTATGACCGAGGTGATTCGGTATAGTCGCGACCATTGATAATTTGATGAAAATCCTTGGCCAGTAGTACGGGATGATTAGATGTGGTGGTTTATTTATTAAGTTGAGTCTCGGTGATAAAATTGATGAAAACCTTTAAAACCTAAAAGGTAGTAGACTTTATTCTCTACTTGACTCTTTTAATGGATTGCTTATTCCACTGCAGTTAAACCGGTTGTCTATTATATTTTATCGGTTTAACATTTGTTGAAGGCTAATGATAATTTATTACGCATTATCTTAGTCATAATATTTCTTCTTTGGGCTAGTTGAGCTCACCCTTTTTCACTTTGTTCTCTTCGGGAAAAGAAGAACATAGTGAGAACGAGTCGGGGAGCGAAGTAATGGTCCGAGGATAGCATTAGTAGTCTTTATTATTACGTGAAATAGTGTGATAATAGTTGTAATGAGGACTCCTTTTGAGTTTGTATAATATCTAGTAGACAATATTTGTATTCAAACTCCACGATTTTTGTCGTATTGTACACGACAGATAGGTTAGTAAGTCGTATTTGAATTTATGTACCATGTAAGTGGCGACCCAAGATGGGTGGCGTATACCTAATTTTGGGGGCGTCACGGTTGGTATCGAGCCGTAAGTGTGAAGAGCCCCAGAGCCTCTCATTTGGTGACTTCTGTTGATGGGGAATGCACCGCCGGACTCTCTCGTAGGGGCCTTGTCTTTTCGGTGTGGTGATAGGTACCAATGTGAGGTGCTGACACAAGTTGGTGTCCAGAGTCACAGTTGGTATCAGAGCCATAAGTGTGAAGAGCCCCGAGCCTCTCGCTGGTGACTTCCTGTTGATGGGGAATGCACCGAAGCCAGACTCTCCGTAGGGGACGCCGTCTTTCGGTGGCAAGTCGAAGTACTAATGTGAGGTCTTGACACACGTTGGTGTCGAGTTACAGTTAGTATCGAGCCATAAGTGTGAAGAGCCCCGAGCCTCTCGGCCGGTGACTTCTATTGATGGGGAATGCACCGCCCGGACTCTCCGTAGGGGCGCCTCTTTCGGTGGCAAGTGATGGAGTACTAATGTGAGGTTCGACACAAGTTGGTGTCCAGAGTCACGCTTAGTATCGAGCTTAGGATATGATCCACGGCTAAGATGTGAGAATAGTACTTAGAGGAGAGAGACGGAATTCCTTCGCTAGTATGACCTACCTAAAGCTATTTGGTATTTAATTGGTGGCTTCGAGTATAGGGATAATATGTGATATGTTAATTAACCCTTGTTTTGTGACGGTGTTTGAGAATGGCATCCGAAAATCTTTGAAATAAGCAATGAAGCACATGAGAGTGTTGATTCAACTCAAACAAAAGGTAACGACCAACAACACGATAATAATCATCATTGGTGGCAATTTGTATCGAAACAATGATAACCATCGTGGGGAAATTATCATGCTAAGAATGGTAACCACTTGATTGGTAATCATGGCAAAGATAATAGAAGTGGAAATTTCAAGAAGAAGGTCATTTAGCTCGATTTTGTCATATAGTGAAAGTCGAGTCCAAATTTGGGATAGTGGCACCAAAGGCGGATCTGAGATAAAACAAAGTCGGTGGTTTTCGGGAAGAGCATTTTTCGTGACTTCTCAAAAGTGGGTAACCCGAACGAAGTTAGCACGGGTTAGTTAAGTATAAATTCTTGCGAAGTCTATACCTTATTAGATACCGGTTCTACCCATTATTTTATCTCTCTTGCTTGCGTTCAACGTTTAAATTTAACTCCAAAGAAGTTAAACTTTGACTTATTAGTTGAAACTTCGTTAGTAGGAGCCTTCGTTCATCGCTTACTATTTTTAAATCTTGTTTAATTCAAATAAACACTTTCACGATCTTATCTCTTTGAAAATACTTGCCTTTGATATGATTTTAGGAATCAATTGGTTAACTACTCATTATTCTTTTTGTAAGGTTGTTAGCTTTCATATTCCTAACCAACCTGTTATACGAATTCAAAGTAACCATATCCTAAAGTTAATCAACAATATCAAGTCATAAGTAAAGAGCCCGATCCTTTCGTTGTTGACTTCCTTGTGTGGAATGCACCGAAGCCAGACTTTCTGTAGGCGACGTCGTGACTGAAGATGGCAAGTTTATAGGTATCATTGTGAGGTGCTATCTAGGTTAAGGGATAGAAGTCACAGTTGGTATCAATGTGACGTACTATCCAAGTCTTGGACGAGAGTAACAGTTTTGAATGATATTTCTATCATTAATAAATTTCTTGGCGTATTCTTGAAGACTTCCTAGCCTACCCTAGAATGTGAAATCGAATTTTGTATTGACCCCGGTACAAAAACCCATTTCTTAAACCCTCAAATATTTCTTCAACTAAAAGGATCTGTTTACGTGAATTATGATGAAAGTCATAATAAAAGTATAGAACTAATAAAAATCATGGGTATATGAAGTATTAGTAAGTTTTATGATGAGTTATGTTGGTTAGTATGTGAAAACATGAAAGTTTCTTAGAAATCACAAAGAGTTGAAAATCAGATTTTAGTGAAAAACGTAACATGAAATTCAATTGACCATATCTCCTATTATATTTTGAATTTTTGAATGTGGTCAAACCCTAGAGTTAGATCTATGAGTTACCTAACTAATCCAAGTTGAATTACTGGAAAAGGTGTTGTAGATTTTTGTGTGGACTGATTTTAGCAAAGGAGGCCAAAGCTGTAAATTTCGAAAAAGCTTCTGCCATGATTTTAGAGAGGCTGTTTCGGCCACTTAAATTATGAGAAAAAATTTTGGCCTTTTGGGACATGAAGGTATATGGTATAAAGTATCTCCTGTCCAAAAATGAGCTCATTCTGACTTAAAATGAGCAAGTTATGACTATTTCAATATTTAGGTTTTTCCGATTTAAAAATGCTATAACCAGAGTTCTATAACTCCGATGACCATGAAATTTAAACTAGAAGCTCATGTTAACATGTGTAAGGTCCTGCCAAGATTTGGGAATTTTTGGAGTTAAACTTGAGGTAGCTAATTTTCTTAAGGAATTAATTAGAAATTGATTTTTGAAAATAGTAAATGAATTTTAAAAATTCCGAAAAATATATTTTCATCATGGGACTATATTATGCTAAATCCCAGAAAAGAAATATTTTTGGGACTGATTTGGTATTTTTCATGAAAATAGTTTAGTTACGAACATATGAGTTAAATATGTTATGTGAAGTAACAAAGTTGAAAATAGGATTTTATGGCTAGAGAATCCTATATAGAGTATATGCATATTTTTTTGAGGATTTGATAATTGGTAATGATATCTTATGAGTATGGCATTTTGAATGATTAAATGCATTATATGGTAAAGCGTAAACAATTGAGATAAATTGTTTATAAATTTAAGAAGTGATTAAAATATTGGTATAATATTAATGATATTAGATTATGAGATTATTAAGTGATTGATAACATGGGGATATTCTTGAATCTGGATAAATTATATTATAAATGTTTAATATTTATCCTTTATCTTATTTGATTGATTCTTTATATCATTATCCTCATGTTTATATTTTTTAAAGTAATCTGTGGCTTTGTAGAGCATAGATGGACTTGGTATGATTATGACCGAGGATTGTTGGGTATAATCATAACAGTAATTGAAAACACAATTATCTTTGGTAGTAGTGCATGGATAATTTGTGGTCGTGATACTAATGAATATCCTTAGCTTTGTAGTGCGGGGGATGATTCGACGATGTGGATTAATTATTGAAATGAGTCTCGTGATGAAATATTAATTCATGGATGCGTTCAAAGTCATCTCGTGGCTTACGTAGATGCATAGATGGACTTGGTATGATTATGACCGAGGATCATTCGGTTATAATCATATAATTTGTGGTAATTGAAAACACAATTATCTTTGGTAGTAGTGCATGGATAATTTGTGGTCGTGATACTAATGAATATCCTTAGCACATGTAGTGCGGGGATGATTGACGATGTGGATTAATTATTGAAATGAGTCTCGCATGATGAAATATTAATTCATGGATGTGTTCAAAGTCATCTGTGGCTTACGTGCATAGATGGACTTGGTAAGATTATAACCAGGGATCATTCGGTATAATCATAACCGTAATTGAAAACACAATTATCTTTAGCCGTAGTGCATGGATAATTTGTGGTCGTGATACTAAAAAATACACGATTATCTTTGGCCGTAGTGCATGGATAATTTGTGGTCGTGATACTAATGAATACACGATTATCTTTGGCCGTAGTGCATGGATAATTTGTGGTCGTGATACTAATGAATATCCTTGGCCTGTAGTGCAGGGATGATTCGATGATATGGATTAATTATTGAGCTGAGTCTCAGCAATGAAATATTAATTCATTGATGTGGTAAAAGTCATCTTTGGCCGTAGTGCATTGATAGACTTGGTATGATTATGACCACGGATTATTCGGTATAATCCTGATAGTAATTGAAAACACGAATATCCTTAGCCAAGATGCGTGGATAATTCATGGTTGTGATACTATTAAAATTTGAGTCTCGGCATTATTGGTTTTACACATTGTATATCTTTGGCACATAGGTGCAAAGATGAATTGTTAATGAATATCTTTGGCGGATTACGAAGATGAATTTAATATTTTTAAACGATAAAGGTATTCAAGGTACCCTCACCTCTTTATCATACCAGTGCGTACCCTAATTTGAGGGCAAAATTCATAAGGAGGGAGATTGTGAGACCCTAGATTTTATCAATAAAGATTTAAATTTTGTTGAAATAATTTTTTAATATTATGGTGTGAATTTAAGATAATATTATAGTTGTGGGTAGTATTTATAAATTTTGCAAAGTATGCAAGTGGTTATATTATATTCGATTGGTGGGGAATATTCGGTTTAGCGAGGGAATATTCGTATAACTACTCAATCATTGGTGGACCCATAATGAAATTTTTGTCGGATTGAAAAAACGACAAAAATATTTTATTGAAATAACGGCGGAAATTTTACCGTAGTTCTTTGTTGAACTACTTCGGTAGTAAAAATACGATGTCGTGTGGTTGCATAGTAGCACACGGTATTGATTATTGATGCTTATGTGAGAAGTCACTCAGGTTTGATTCCATTATTGTCGATTAATAATATGAATTATTATAGCGATAATGACGCTTTTGTTTTATTACATATTATTAACGTAATAAAACAGAAACATCTTTTTATATAAAATAGAATACTTTATTAAAGTTATTCTATAAATAGAATATATTATATTTTATTATGCATAGTGTTGCATAGTGTTTTGCATAGTATTGCATAGTGTTTGCATAGTAAAATGTTTTTATATAAATAGAATATATTATATTTTATTTAAAAGATTTTTCTTTAAATATGGACCGTCAGATTAAAGTAAATCAATCTGGACCGTTCATGGATTAGTTACTATGCATTCCATTTTCCTATAAATAGAAGCTCATTCCTTCATTATTTTCTTACGAATTCATTGAAACTCTAGAGAGAGAAATTATAGAGAAAGCTATAGAGAGAAAATTATAGAAAGAAGAAGAGTATTCTGCTACTTCACTACTTCTATATTCAGTTCTTTTACGGTAAGGGGTGTTATTCTTTCTTCTTGAAGAGAACTTACATTATTCCATTCATTATTATTACATTGGAATAACTTTTGTAAAAGTGGCATACCCTATACATAACTTTGTATCTGCAAGATACCCTATACTTGGTGAAATCTTTATGTTATTCCATTCTTATTTGTTCTGTTGGAATAACTTTTGTATCTGCCGATTTACCCTATACTTGGTGACATTCTTCTATTGTTACATTGGAATATCCTGTGCATGTGTTTTACAGGACACGGTTAAAATCTTTATCATTCTTTTGGAATATCCTATCACGTGTTTTTTACAGGATCTGGGTTCCATCTTTATTATTACATTCATTGAACATCCCATGGGGTGTGAATTTCACCCGACTGGTTCCGTTATTATTATTCTATTGGAATAACTTTTCTGTCATCTGTACCGCATGCATGGTGATTTCTTTTGTTATTCCGTTCTTTATTATACCCGGTTGGTTAAAACTTTGACTTCTATACTCCATGAAATTAGTAAAATATCTTTGATATTTGCGTTTCATCGATATCTTCTCATGGAAATATTCTTACGATCATTCTTGAATTTTACTCTCTGAAAAGCGATGTCGTGTTGACAATTTGGGCGTTAATAATTCATGGATTAAATAATTCTTGAACTTGTTTTATTGAATTACTATGTCATTGTCATCATCCTCATGTTATATTATGTTATCTTTGGCTTACGTGCATAGATGAACTTAGTATGATTATGACGAGGATCATTCGGTATAATCATGACTTGATATAAATATTTGTGTTTTACCGGATCTGGTTCCATCTTTATTATTACATTGGAACATCCTCGCCGGTGTGAATTTCACACGACACGGTTCCGTTATTATTATTACATTGGAATAACTTTTGCCTATCGGCAATCCGCATGCATGGTGATTTCTTTTGTTATTCCATTCTTTATTATACCCGATTGGTTAAATCTTTGACTTCTATACTCCATGAAATTAGTAGAATATCCTTGATATTTGCGTTTCATCCAAAGATCTTTCATGGAAATATTCTTCTGATCATTATTGAATTTTACTCTACGAAACAGTATCATGTTGACAATTTGGACGTTAATAATTCATGGATTAAATAATTCTTGAACTTATTTTATTGAATTACTATGTCATTGTCATCATCCTCATGTTATATTATGTTATCTTTGGCTTACGTGCATAGATGAACTTAGTATGATTATGACCAGGGATCATTCGGTATAATCATGACTTGATATAAATGATGTTACAAAAAGTCCTCGGTGGCACTTGTAATGCGATGATGGATAGTTTTTGGTATGATTATGACCGGGGTGATTCGGTATAGTCATGACCATTGATAATTTGATGAAAATCCTTGACCATGATGCGAGGATGATTAGATGTGGTGGTTTATTATTAAAATTTGAGTCTCAATGATAAAAATTGATGAAAACCTTTTAAAACCTAAAAGATAGTAGACTTTATTCTCTACTTGACTCTTTTAATGGATTGCATATTCACCGCTGATTAAACTGGTTGTCTATTGTATTTTATCGGTTTAACATCATTGAAGGCTAATGATAATTTATTCGCATTATCTTAGTCATAATATTTCTTCTTGGGCTAGTTGAGCTCACCCTTTCTTTCACTTTTTCTCTTGAAATGAAATGAGAACATAGGCGGGACGCCTCGGGGAACGGAGTAATGGTCCGAGAGGATAGCATTAGTAGTCCTCACTATTACGTGAAATAGTGTGATAATAGTTGTAATGAGGACTCCTTTTGAGTTTGTATAATATCTAGTAGACAATATTTGTATTCAAACTCACGGTTTATGTTGTATTGTACACGGCGATTAGGTTAGTAAGTTGTATTTGAATTTATGTACCATGTAAGTGGCGACCCAAGATGGGTGGCGATACCTAATTTTGGGGCGTCACACTTGATATCGAGCTTAGGATATGATCCTGGTGAGATGTGAGATAAGAGCTAGGAGGGAGAGACGGGGAATTCCTTGGCTAGTATGACCTACCTAAATTTATTTGGTATTTAATTGGTCGGTCAGAGTATAGGGATAATATGTGATATGTTAATTAACCCTTATTTTGTGATAGTGTTTGAGAATGACATCTGAAAATGCTAAGATAAGCAATGAAGCACATGAGAGTGTTGATTCAGCTCAAACAAAACGTAACGACCAACAACACGATAATAATCTTACTGGTGGCAATGGCTATCAGAGCAATGATAACCATCGTGGGGGAAATTATCATGTTAAGAATGGTAACCACTTCGGTGGTAATCATGGCAAAGATAATAGAAGTGATTAAAATATTGGTATAATATTAATGATAGTAGATTATTAGATTATTAAGTGATTGATAACATGGGGATATTCTTGAATCCTGGATAAATTATATTATAAATGTTTAATATTTATCCTTTATCTTATTTGATTGATTCTTTATATCATTATCCTCATGTTTATATTTTTTTTAAAAGTCATCTGGGGCTGTAGAGAGCATAGATGGACTTGGTATGATTATGACCGAGGATTGTTTGGTATAATCATAACTTAGTAATTGAAAACACAATTATCTTAGTAGTAGTGCATGGATAATTTGTGGTCGTGATACTAATGAATATCCTTAGCACATTTGTAGTGCGGGGATGATTCGACGAATGTGGATTAATTATTGAAATGAGTCTCAAAGAATGAAATATTAATTCATGGATGTGTTCAAAGTCATCTGTGGCTTACGTGCATAGATGGACTTGGTATGATTATGACCGGGATCATTCGGTATAATCATAACCCGTAATTTCAAACACAATTATCTTTAGCCGTAGTGCATGGATAATTTGTGGTCGTGATACTAATGAATACACGATTATCTTTGGTAGTAGTGCATGGATAATTTGTGGTCGTGATACTAATGAATATCCTTAGCACAGAAAGTGCGGGGATGATTCGACGATGTGGATTAATTATTGAAATGAGTCTCGTGAATGAAATATTAATTCATGGATGTGTTCAAAGTCATCCATGGATTACGTGCATAGATGGACTTGGTATGATTATGACCGAGGATCATTCGGTATAATCATAATCAGTAATTGAAAACACAATTATCTTTAAGCCGTAGTGCATGGATAATTTGTGGTCGTAATACTAATGAATACCACGATTATCTTTGGTAGTAGTGCATGGATAATTTGTGGTTGTGATACTAATGAATATCCTTGGCACATAGTGCGGGGATGATTCGATGATATGGATTAATTATTGAAATTTGAGTCTCAAAGAATGAAATATTAATTCATTGATGTGGTAAAAGTCATCTTTGGTAGTAGTGCATTGATAGACTTGGTATGATTATGACCACGGATTATTCGGTTGTAATCATGACCGTAATTGAAAACACGAATATCCTTAGCCCGGTGGTGCATGGATAATTCATGGTTGTGATACTATTAAGTCGAGTCTCAAAGCATTATTGGTTTTACAGATTGTATATCTTTGGCTGTGTAGTGCAAAGATGAATTGTTAATGAATATCTTTGGCGGGATTAGAAGATGAATTTAATATTTTTAACGATAAAGGTATTCAAGGTATCCTCACCTCTTTATCATATCAGTATCGCACCCTAATTTCGAGGGCGAAATTCCATAAGGAGGGAGATTGTGAGACCCCAGTTTTATCAATAAAGAATTAAATTTTGTTGAAATAATTTTTTAATATTATGGTGTGAATTTAAGATAATATTATAGTTGTGGGTAGTATTTATAAATTTTGCAAAGTATGCAAGTGGTTATATTATATTCGATTGGTGGGGAATATTCGGTTTAGCGAGGGAATATTCGCATAACTACTCAATCATTGGTGGACCTGGCGAAATTATTGTCGGATTGAAAAAACGACAAAAATATTTTATTGAAATAACGGAAGTTTTACCGTGGTTCTTGTTGAACTACTTTCGGTAGTAAAAGTACGATGAATTGTGTGGTTGCATAGTAGCACACCTTGGTATTGATTATTGATGCTTATGTGAGAAGTCACTCGGTTTGATTCCATTATTGTCGATTAATAATATGAATTATTATAGCGATAATGACGTTTTATTTTATTCATTATTATTAACGTAATAAAATGTAAACATCTTTTATATAAAATAGAATACTTTATTAAAGTTATTCTATAAATAGAATATATTATATTATTATGCATAGTGTTGCATAGTGTTTTGCATAGTGTTTTGCATAGTGTTTGCATAGTAAAATGTTTTTATATAAATAGAATATATTATATTTTATTTAAAAGATTTTTCTTTAAATATGGACCGTCGATTAAAGTAAATCAATGCTGACCGTTCATGGATTAGTTCTTATGCATTCCATTTTCCTATAAATAGAAGCTCATTCCTTCATTATTTTCTTACGAATTCATTGAAACTCAGAGAGAAATTATAGAGAGAAGCTATAGAGAAAATTATAGAAAGAAGAAGAGTATTCTGCTTCTTCACTACTTCTATATTCAGTTCTTTTTACGGTAAGGGTGTTATTCTTTCTTCTTGAAGAGAACTTACATTATTCCATTCACTATTATTACATTGGAATAACTTTTGTTTGTAAAAGTGGCATACCCTATACATAACTTTGTATACGCCAGCATACCTATACTTGGAGAAATCCTTTTGTTATTCCATTGCTTATTATTACATTGGAATAACTTTTGTATCTGTGATTTACCCTATACTTGGTGACATTCTTCTATTATTACATTGGAACATCACATGCATGTGTTTTACAGGACTGGTTCCGCTTTTATTATTACATTGGAACATCACATGCATGTGTTTTACAGGACTGGTTCCGCCTTTATCATTACATTGGAATATCCTATCATGTGTTTTACACCGGATCGGTTCCATCTTTATTATTACATTGGAACATCACATTTGCGATTGTGAATTTCATCGACTTCGTTCCATTATTATTATTCTGTTGGAATAACATGTCTATCTGGCAATCCGCATGCATGGTGATTTCTTTTGTTATTCCATTCTTTATTATACCCAGTTGGTTAAATCTTTAACTTCTATACTCCATGAAATTAGTAGAATATCCTTGATATTTGCGTTTCATCCAATATCTTTTCATGGAAATATTCTTGATCATTATTGAATTTTACTCTCTGAAAACAATGATCATGTTGACAATTTGGGCGTTAATAATTCATGGATTAAATAATTCTTGAACTTGTTTTATTGAATTACTATGTCATTGTCATCATCCTCATGTTATATTATGTTATCTTTGGCTTACGTGCATAGATGAACTTAGTATGATTATGACCGGGATCATTCGGTATAATCATGACTTGATATAAATGATGTGACAAAAGTCCTCGGTGGCACTGTAATGCGATGATGGATAGTTTTGGTATGATTATGACCGGGGGTGATTCGGTATAGTCATGACCATTGATAATTTGATGAAAATCCTTGACCATGGTATGCGAGGATGATTAGATGTGGTGGTTTATTATTAAAATTTGAGTCTCGGCGATAAAAATTGATGAAAACCTTTTAAAACCTAAAAGATAGTAGACTTTATTCTCTACTTGACTCTTTTAATGGATTGCATATTCATTTGCGCAGCTTAAACCTGGTTGTCTATTGTATTTTATCGGTTTAACACTTTGTTGAAGGCTAATGATAATTTATTACGCATTATCTTAGTCATAATATTTCTTCTTGGGCTAGTTGAGCTCACCTTTTCTTTCACCGTTCTTCTTGAAAATGAGAACATAGTTGGGACGAGTCGGGGAGCGGAGTAATGGTCCGGAGGATAGCATTAGTAGTCCTCACTATTCAGAAATAGTGTGATAATAGTTGTAATGAGGACTCCTTTTGAGTTTGTATAATATCTAGTAGACAATATTTGTATTCAAACTCACGCTTTATTTGTATTATGTGTGTATACCCCACGGGTGACTTAGGTTAGTAAGTTGTATTTGAATTTATGTACCATGTAAGTGGCGACCCAAGATGGGTGGCGTATACCTAATTTTGGGGGAGTCACATAAGCAATGAAAGCACATGAGAGTGTTGATTCACCTCAAACAAAAGGTAACGACCAACAACACGATAATAATCATCTCGGTGTAATGCGGCTATCGAACAATGATAACCATCGTGGGGAAATTATCATGCTAAGAATGGTAACCACTTCTGGTGGTAATCATGGCAAAGATAATAGAAGTTGAAATTTCAAGAAGAGAAGGTCATTTAGCTCGATTTTGTCATATAGTGAAGTCAAGTCCAATTTGGGATAGTGGCACCAAAGGCGGATCTGAGACAAAAAAAGTTCGGTGGTTTTAAGAAGAGCGTTTTTCGTGACTTCTCAAAAAAGTGGGTAACCCGAACGAAGTTAGCACGGGTTAGTTAAGTATAAATTCTTGCGAAGTCTATACCTTATTAGATACTTAGGTTCTACCCATTATTTTATCTCTCTTGCTTTTGCGTTCAACGTTTAAATTTAACTCCGAAGAAGTTAAACTTTGACTTATTGGTTGAAACTTCGTTAGTAGGAGCCTTCGTTACCGCTACTATTTATAAATCTTGTTTAATTCAAATAAACACTTTCACGATCTTATCTCTTTGAAACTACTTGCCTTTGATGTGATTTTATGAATCAATTGGTTAACTACTCATCATGCTTTTCGTAAGGTTGTTAGCTTTTATATTTATAACAACCCTGTTACACGAATTCAAAGTAACCAAACCCTAAAATTAATCATTGTCATATCAAGCCATAAGTAAAGAGCCCCGAACCTTTCGTTGTTGACTTCCTTGTGTGGAATGCACCGAAGCCGGACTTTCTGTAGGCGACATCGTGAATGAAGATGGCAAGTTTATAGGTATCATTGTGAGGTGCTATCTAGGTTAAGGGATAGAAGTCACAGTTGGTATCAATGTGACGTACTATCCAAGTCTTGGATGAGAGTCATAGTTTTGAATGATATTTCTATTATTAATAAATTTCCTGGCGTATTCTTGAAGACTTCTTAGCCTACTTAGAGCGTGAAATCGAATTTTGTATTGACCCCAGTACAAAAACCCATTTCTTAAACCCTCAAATATTTCTTCAACTAAATGAACAGTTTACGTGGTTTATGATGAAAGTCATAATAAAAGCATTGGACTAATGAAAATCATGGGTATTCGTGGTATTAGTAAGTTTTATGATGAGTTATGTTGGTTAGTATGTAAAAAAACATGAAAGTTTCTTAAAAATCACAAAGAGTTGAAAATCGATTTTGGTGAAAAACGTAACATGAAATTCAATAGACCATATCTCCTATTATATTTTGAATTTTTGAGTGTGGTCAAGTCCTAGAGTTAGATCTATGAGTTACCTAACTAATCCAAGTGGAATTACTGGAAAAGGTGTTGTAGATTTTGTGTGGACTAATTTTAACAAAGGAGGCCAAAGCTGTAAATTTCAAAATGCTACTGCCCAGAAACTTTAAGGGGCTGTTTCGGCCACTTAAATTATGAGAAAAATTCTGGCCTTTTGGGACATGAAGGTATATGGTATAAAGTATCTCCTGTCCAAAAATGAGCTCATTACGACTTAAAATGAGCAAGTTATGACTATTTCAATATTTAGGTTTTTCCGATGAAAAATGCTATAACCGGAGTTCTATAACTCAGATGACCATGAAATTTAAACTAGAAGCTCATGTTAACATGTGTAAGGTCCTGCCAAGATTTGGGAATTTTGGAGTTAAACTTGAGGTAGCTAATTTCTTAAGGAATTAATTAGAAATTGATTTTTAAAAATAGTAAATGAATTTTAAAATTCGAGAAAAATATATTTTCATCATGGGACTATATTATGCTAAATCCCAGAAAAGAAATATTTTTGGGACTGATTTGGTATTTTCATGAAAATAGTTTAGTTACAAACATATGAGTTAAATATGTTATGTGAAGTAACAAAGTTGAAAATAGGATTTTATGGCTAGAGAATCCTATATAGAGTATATGCATATTTTTTGAGGGATTTGATAATTGGTAATGATATCTTATGAGTATGGCATTTTAATGAATGATTAAATGCATTATATGGTAAAGCGTAAACAATTGAGATAAATTGTTTATAAATTTAAGAAGTGATTAAAATATTGGTATAATATTAATGATATTAGATTATGAGATTATTAAGTGATTGATAACATGGGGATATTCTTGAATTCTCGGATAAATTATATTATAAATGTTTAATATTTATCCTTTATCTTATTTGATTGATTCTTTATATCATTATCCTCATGTTTATATTTTTTTTAAAGTCATCTGTGGTCTATAGAGCATAGATGGACTTGGTATGATTATGACCAGGGATTGTTTGGTAAAATCATAACCGTAATTGAAAACACAATTATCTTTGGCCGTAGTGCATGGATAATTTGTGGTCGTGATACTAATGAATATCCTTAGCCTGTAGTGCAGGGATGATTCGACGATGTGGATTAATTATTGAGCTGAGTCTCAGCAATGAAATATTAATTCATGGATGTGTTCAAAGTCATCTACGTGGCTTACGTGCATAGATGGACTTGGTATGATTATGACCGAGGATCATTCGGTATAATCATAACCGTAATTGAAAAACACAATTATCTTTGGTAGTAATGCATGGATAATTTGTGGTCGTGATACTAATGAATATCCTTAGCCTGTAGTGCAGGGATGATTCGACGATGTGGATTAATTATTGAGCTGAGTCTCAGCAATGAAATATTAATTCATGGATGTGTTCAAAGTCATCTGTGGCTTACGTGCATAGATGGACTTGGTATGATTATGACCAGGGATCATTCGGTATAATCATAACCATAATTGAAAATACAATTGTCTTTAGCCGTAGTGCATGGATAATTTATGGTCGTGATACTAATGAATACACGATTATCTTTGGCCGTAGTGCATGGATAATTTGTGGTCGTGATACTAATGAATATCCTTGGCCTGTAGTGCGGGGATGATTCGATGATATGGATTAATTATTGAAATTTGAGTCTCAAAGAATGAAATATTAATTCATTGATGTGGTAAAAGTCATCTTTGGTCGTAGTGCATTGATAGACTTGGTATGATTATGACCACGGATTATTCGGTATAATCATGGTAGTAATGGAAAACACACGAATATCCTTAGCCAATGAGTGCATGGATAATTCATGGTTGTGATACTATTAAAATCGAGTCTCAACATTATTGGTTTTACTGATTGTATATCTTTGGCCCAGAGCAAAGATGAATTGTTAATGAATATCTTTGGCGGATTGCGAAGATGAATTTAATATTTTTAACGATAAAGGTATTCAAGGTACCTCACCTCTTTATCATACAGTATCGTACCCTAATTTCGAGGGCTGAAATTCCATAAGGAGGGAGATTGTGAGACCCAGTTTTATCAATAAAGATTTAAATTTAGTCGAAATAATTTTTAATATTATAGTGTGAATTTGAGATAATATTATAGTTGTGGGTAGTATTTATAAATTTTGCAAAGTATGCAAGTGGTTATATTATATTCGATTGGTGGGGAATATTAGGTTTAGCGGGAATATATTCGTATAACTACTCAATCATTGGTGGACCCTACAATGTAATTATTGTCGGATTGAGAAAACGACAAAAATATTTTATTAAAATAACGGCGGAAGTTTTACCGTGGTTCTTGTTGAACTACTTTCGGTAGTAAAAAATACGATGTCACATGTGGTTGCATAGTAGCAGCACGGTATTGATTATTGATGCTTATGTGAGAAGTCACTCGGTTTGATTCCATTATTATCGATTAATAATATGAATTATTATAGCGATAATGACGTTTTGTTTTATTCAGACATTAACGTAATAAAAGCGAAACATCTTTTATATAAAATAGAATACTTTATTAAAGTTATTACATAAATAGAATATATTATATTTTATTATGCATAGTGTTGCATAGTGTTTTGCATAGTGTTTTGCATAGTATTGCATAGTGTTTGCATAGTAAAATGTTTTTATATAAATAGAATATATAATATTTAAAAGAAAGATTTTTCTTTAAATATGGACCGTCGATTAAAGTAAATCAATCTGGACCGTTCATGGATTAGTTACTATGCATTCTATTTTCCTATAAATAGAAGCTCGTTCATTCCTTCATTATTTTCTTACGAATTCATTGAAACTCTAGAGAGAAAATTATAGAGAGAAGCTATAGAGAAAATTTATAGAAAGAAGAAGAGTATTCTCGCTACTTCACTACTTCTATATTCAGGTTCTTTTTACGGTAAGGGGTGTTATTCTTTCTTCTTGAAGAGAACTTACATTATTCCATTCATTATTATTACATTGGAATAACTTTTGTAAAAGTGGCATACCCTATACATAACTTTGTGATACGTGGCATACCCTATACTTGGTGAAATCCTTATGTTATTCCATTCTTATTTGTTACATTTGGAATAACTTTTGTATCTGTGATTTACCCTATACTTGGTGACATTCTTCTATTATTATTACATTTGGAACATCCTCATGCATGTGTTTTACAGGACACAGTTCCGCTTTTTTATTATACATTGGAACATCACATGCATGTGTTTTACACCGACACTGTTCCGCTTTTATCATTCTGTTGGAACATCCTCATGCTCGTGTGTTTTACACCCACTCGGTTCCGCTTTTATCATTCTCATTGGAATATCCTATCTATGTGTTTTACACCGGATCCGGTTCCATCTTCATTATTCTGTTGGAACATCCTCGCTTGGTGTGAATTTCACCGACCGTTCCGTTATTATTATTCTGTTGGACTAACTTTGTCATCTGGTACCGCATGCATGGTGATTTCTTTTGTTATTCCATTCTTTATTATACCCGGTTGGTTAAAACTTTGACTTCTATACTCCATGAAATTAGTAGAATATCCTTGATATTTGCGTTTCATCCAAGATCTTTTCATGGAAATATTCTTACGATCATTCTTGAATTTTACTCTACGGCTTGAAAGATCGTGTTGACAATTTGGGCGTTAATAATTCATGGATTAAATAATTCTTGAACTTGTTTTATTGAATTATTATGTCATTGTCATCATCCTCATGTTATATTATGTTATCTTTGGCTTACGTGCATAGATGAACTTAGTATGATTATGACCGAGGATCATTCGGTATAATCATGACTTGATATAAATGATGTGACAAAAGTCCTCGATGGCTTTGTAATGCGGTGATGGATAGTTTTTGTATGATTATGACCGGGGAGATTCGGTATAGTTATGACCATTGATAATTTGATGAAAATCCTTGGCCGTGGTATAGGGATGATTAGATGTGGTGGTTTATTTATTATTAAGTCGAGTCTCAAATGATAAAAATTGATGAAAACCTTTTAAAACCTAAAAGATAGTAGACTTTATTCTCTACTTGACTCTTTTAATGGATTACATATTCATTACTGCAGATTAAACTGGTTGTCTCTATTGTATTTTATCGGTTTAACATCGTTGAAGGCTAATGATAATTTATTCTGCATTATCTTAGTCATAATATTTCTTCTTGGGCTAGTTGAGCTCACCCTTTCTTTCACTTTCTTCTCTTGAAATGAGAACATAGCCGGGACGAGTCGGGGAACGAAGTAATGGTCCGAGAGGATAGCATTAGTAGTCCTCACTATTACGTTAAATAGTGTGATAATAGTTGTAATGAGGACTCCTTTTTTGAGTTTGTATAATATCTAGTAGACAATATTTGTATTCAAACTCACGCTTTATGTCGTATTATTACCTACGCTTATATTAGTAAGTTGTAATTGAATTTATGTACCATGTAAGTGGCGACCCAAGATGGGTGACGTATACCTAATTTTGGGGCGTCGCGGGTTCTATTATATTATGGTGAATTTGAGATAATATTATAGTTGTGGGTAGTATTTATAAATTTTGCAAAGTATGCAAGTGGTTATATTATATTCGATTGGTCGGGGAATATTCGGTTTAGCAGGGAATATTCGTACAACGGCTCAATCATTGGTGGACCCTACAACAGAATTATTGTCGGATTGAGAAAACGACAAAAATATTTTATTGAAATAACGGCGGAAGTTTTACTGTGGTTACTGTTGAACTACTCGGTAGTAAAAGTACAGTAATACGTGTGGTTGCATAGTAGCACACGGTATTGATTATTGATGCTTATGTGAGAAGTCACTCAGTTTGATTCCATTATTGTCGATTAATAATATGAATTATTATAGCGATAATGACGTTTTGTTTTATTCATTATTATTAACGTAATAAAACAGAAACATCTTTTTATATAAAATAGAATACTTTATTAAAGTTATTCTATAAATAGAATATATTATATTTTATTATGCATAGTGTTGCATAGTATTTTGCATAGTGTTTTGCATAGTATTGCATAGTGTTTGCATAGTAAAATGTTTTTATATAAATAGAATATATTATATTTTATTTAAAAGATTTTTCTTTAAATATGGACCGTCGATTAAAGTAAATCAATCTGGACCGTTCATGGATTAGTTACTATGCATTCCATTTTCCTATAAATAGAAGCTCATTCCTTCATTATTTTCTTACTTAATTCATTGAAACTCTAGAGAGAAAATTATAGAGAGAAGCTATAGAGAAAAATTATAGAAAGAAGAAGAGTATTCTTTACTTCACTACTTCTATATTCAGTTCTTTTTACTAGTGAAGGGGTGTTATTCTTTCTTCTTGAAGAGAACTTACATTATTCCATTCATTATCATTCTGTTGGAATAACTTTTGTAAAAAGTGGCATACCCTATACATAACTTTGTATCACGCCAGGCATACCCTATACTTGGTGAAATCCTTATGTTATTCCGCTGCTTATTATTCATTGGAATAACTTTTGTATCACGCCATTACCCTATACTTGGTGACATTCTTCTATTATTACATTGGAACATCACATGCATGTGTTTTACACCTGACACGGTTCCGCTTTTATTATTATTACATTGGAACATCACATGCATGTGTGTTTTACACCACCGGGTTCAAATCTTTATCATTCTGTTGGAATATCCTATCTATGTGTTTTTTACCGGATCCGGTTCCATCTTTATTATTCATTTGGAACATCACATCGGGGTGTGAATTTCACCGACACGGTTCCGTTATTATTATTCTCGTTGGAATAACTTTTGTACATCTGCAATCCGCATGCATGGTGATTTCTTTTGTTATTCCATTCTTTATTATACCCAGTTGGTTAAAACTTTGACTTCTATACTCCATGAAATTAGTAGAATATCCTTGATATTTGCGTTTCATCCAGTATCTTTTCATGGAAATATTCTTCTGATCATTATTGAATTTTACTCTACGAAACAGTATCATGTTGACAATTTGGACGTTAATAATTCATGGATTAAATAATTCTTGAACTTGTTTTATTGAATTACTATGTCATTGTCATCATCCTAATGTTATATTATGTTATCTTTGGCTTACGTGCATAGATGAACTTAGTATGATTATGACCAGGGATCATTCGGTATAATCATGACTTGATATAAATGATGTGACAAAAGTCCTCGGTGGCACGTAATGCGATGATGGATAGTTTTTGGTATGATTATGACCGGGGTGATTCGGTATAGTCATGACCATTGATAATTTGATGAAAATCCTTGGCCGTAGTACGAGGATGATTAGATGTGGTGGTTTATTATTAAGTTTGAGTCTCGGTGATAAAAATTAATGAAAACCTTTTAAAACCTAAAAGATAGTAGACTTTATTCTCTACTTGACTCTTTTAATGGATTGCTTATTCATTGCAGCTTAAACTGTTGTCTATTGTATTTTATCGGTTTAACATTTGTGAAGGCTAATGATAATTTATTACGCATTATCTTAGTCATAATATTTCTTCTTTGGCTAGTTGAGCTCACCCTTTCTTTCACCGTTTTCTTCGTGAAATGAGAACATAGCCGGGACGATGTCGGGGAACGTAAGTAATGGTCCGGAGGATAGCATTAGTAGTCCTCACTATTACGTGAAATAGTGTGATAATAGTTGTAATGAGGACTCCTTTTGAGTTTGTATAATATCTAGTAGACAATAATATTTGTATTCAAACTCACGCTTTATGTCGTATTGTACACCTTACGCTTATATTAGTAAGTTGTATTTGAATTTATGTACCATGTAAGTGGCGACCCAAGATGGGTGGCGATATACCTAATTTTGGGGCGTCACGGTTGGTATCGAGCCATAAGTGTGAAGAGCCCCGAGCCTCTCATTGGTGACTTCTGTTGATGGGGAATGCACCAAAGCCGGACTCTCCGTAGGGGGCGCCTGCCTTTCGGGTGGCAAGTGATAGTACTAATGTGAGGTCTTGACACAAGTTGGTGTCCGTAGTCACGATTGGTATCGAGCTTAGGGATATGATCCTGGCTAAGATGTGAGAATAATACTAGGAGGGAGAGACGGGGAATTCCTTCGCTAGTATGACCTACCTAAGTTTATTTGGTATTTGCTTGGTCACGAGTATAGTGATAATATATGTTGCATGTTAATTAACCCTTGTTTTGTGACGTTGTTTGTATTTAGATGTTGTGAATAGGGCTCGGTTATTGGAGCGCGATAATGAGTCACCTCAACCAAAAGGTAACGACCAACAACACGATAATAATCATCTGCGTGATAACGACCATCGAACAATGATGACCATCGTAGGAGAAATTATCATGCCAAGAATGGTAACCACTTGATTGGTAATCATGGCCAAGATAATAGAAGTGGAAATTTCAAGAAGAGAAGGTCATTTAGCTCGATTTTGTCGTGCACCAAAGTCAAGTCGAAGTCCACCGGGACGGTGGCACCAAAGACGGATACGGATAAAACAAAAGTCGGTGGTTTCATGAAGAGCGTTTTCATGACTTCTTAAAAGCAAGTGACTCGAACGAAGTTAGCACGGGTTAGTTAATTATAAATTCTTGCGAAGTCTATACCTTATAAGATACCGGTTCTACCCATTCTTTTATCTCGCTTGCTTGCGTTCAACATTTAAATTTGACTCCGGAGAAGTTAGACTTTAACTTATTGGTTGAAACTTCGTTGGGAGAAACCTTCGTTACCTCCACTGTTTATTAATCTTGTTGTTTCAAATAAACACTTTCACGTTACCTGTCGATATTATCTCTTTGAAAATATTTGCCTTTGATGGTATTTTAGGAATCAATTGGTTAACTACTCATCATTCTTTTAAATAAGGTTGTTAGCTTTTATATTCATAACCAAACTACTAAAATCAAATTATTGTCATATCAAGCCATAAGTAAAGAGCCCCGAACCTTTCGTTGTTGACTTCCTTGTGTGGAATGCAATGCTGTTTTACTTTCAGTAGGCGACATCGTGAATGAAGATGGCAAGTTTATAGGTATCATTGTGAGATGCTATCTAGGTTAAGGGATAGAAGTCACAGTTGGTATTAATGTGACGTACTATCCAAGTCTTGGACGAGAGTAACAACTTTGAATGATATTTCTATCATTAATAAATTTCTTGGCGTATTCTTGAAGACTTCGTAGCCTACCCTAGAACGTGAAATCGAATTTTGTATTGACCCCAGTACAAAAACCCATTTCTTAAACCCTCAAATATTTCTTCAACTAAATGAACAGTTTACGTGGTTTATGATGAAAGTCATAATAAAAGCATTGGAATAATGAAAATCATGGGTATATGAAGTATTAGTAAGTTTTATGATGAGTTATGTTGGTTAGTATGTGAAAACATGAAAGTTTCTTAGAAATCACAAAGGGTGGAAAATCAGATTTTGATGAAAAACGTAACATGAAATTCAATTGACCATATCTCTTATTATATTTTGAATTTTTGAATGTGGTCAAGTCCTAGAGTTATATCTATGAGTTACCTAACTAATCCAAGTGGAATTACTGGAAAAGGTGTTGTAGATTTTTGTGTGGACTGATTTTAGCAAAGGAGGCCAAAGCTGTAAATTTCAAAAATGCTACTGCCCAGAAACTTTAAGGGGCTGTTTCGGCCACTTAAATTATGAGAAAAATTCTGGCCTTTTGGGACATGAAGGTATATGGTATAAAGTACCTCCTGTCCAAAAATGAGCTCATTCTGACTTAAAATGAGCAAGTTATGACTATTTCAATATTTAGGTTTTTCCGATTTAAAATGCTATAACCGGAGTTCTATAACTCAGATGACCATGAAATTTAAACTGAAGCTCACGTTAACATGTGTAAGGTCCTGCCAAGATTTGGGAATTTTGGAGTTAAACTTGAGGTAGCTAATTTCTTAAGGAATTAAGTGGAAATTGATTTTTAAAAAATAGTAAATGAATTTTAAAATTCCGAGAAAATATATTTTCATTATGGGACTATATTATGCTAAATCCCAGAAAAAAATATTTTTTGGGGACTGATTTGGTATTTTTCATGAAAATAGTTTAATTTACGAACATATGAGTTAAATATGTTATGTGAAGTAACAAAGTTGAAAATAAGATTTTATGGCTAGAGAATCCTATATAGAGTATATGCATATTTTTTGAGGATTTGATAATTGGTAATGATATCTTATGAGTATGGCATTTTGAATGATTAAATGCATTATATGGTAAAGCGTAAACAATTGAGATAAATTGTTTATAAATTTAAGAAGTGATTAAAATATTATTATAATATTAATGTTATTAGATTATGAGATTATTAAGTGATTGATAACATGGGGATATTCTTGAATCCTGGATAAATTATATTATAAATGTTTAATATTTATCCTTTATCTTATTTGATTGATTCTTTATATCATTATCCTCATGTTTATATTTTTTTTTAAAGTCATCTGGGGCCTGTAGAGCATAGATGGACTTGGTATGATTATGACCAGGGATTGTTCGGTATAATCATAACCGTAATTGAAAACACAATTATCTTTGGCCGTAGTGCATGGATAATTTGTGGTCGTGATACTAATGAATACACAATTATCTTTGGCCGTAGTGCATGGATAATTTGTGGTTGTGATACTAGTGAATACACAATTATCTTTAGTAGTAGTAGTGCATGGATAATTTGTGGTCGTGATATTAATGAATACACAATTATCTTTGGTAGTAGTGCATGGATAATTTGTGGTCGTGATACTTAATGAATACACAATTATCTTTGGTAGTAGTGCATGGATAATTTGTGGTCGTGATACTAATGAATACACGATTATCTTTGGTCGTAGTGCATGGATAATTTGTGGTCGTGATACTAATGAATACACGATTATCTTTGGCCGTAGTGCATAGATAATTCGTGGTCGTGATACTAATGAATATCCTTGGCCTGTAGTGCAGGGATGATTCGATGATATGGATTAATTATTGAGCTGAGTCTCAGCAATGAAATATTAATTCATGGATGTGGTAAAAGTCATCTTTGGCCGTAGTGCATTGATAGACTTGGTATGATTATGACCACGGATTATTCGGTATAATCATGACCGTAATTGAAAACACGAATATCCTTAGCCAGTAGTGCATGGATAATTCATGGTTGTGATACTATTAAGCTGAGTCTCAGTATTATTGGTTTTACAGTTATATATCTTTGGCCTGTAGTGCAAAGATGAATTGTTAATGAATATCTTTGGCGGATTACGAAGGTGAATTTAATATTTTTAACAATAAAGGTATTCAAGGTATCCTCACCTCTTTATCATACCAGGTACGTACCCTAATTTCGAGGGCGAAATTCCATAAGGAGGGGAGATTGTGAGACCCCAGATTTTATCAATAAAGATTTAAATTTTGTAAAAATAATTTTTTAATATTATGGTGTGAATTTGAGATAATATTATAGTTGTGGGTAGTATTTATAAATTTTGCAAAGTATGCAAGTGGTTATATTATATTCGATTGGTGGGGGAATATTAGGTTTAGCGAGGAATATTAAACTGCACTACTCAATCATTGGTGGACCCCACAATGTAATTATTGTCCGGATTGAGAAAACGACAAAAATATTTTATTGAAATAACGACGGAAGTTTTACCGTGGTTACTTATTGAACTACTTCGGTAGTAAAAAGTACAAAGATGTCGTGTGGTTGCATAGTAGCACACGGTATTGATTATTGATGCTTATGTGAGAAGTCACTCGGTTTGATTCCATTATTGTCGATTAATAATAGGAATTATTATAGCGATAATGACGTTTTGTTTTATTCAGATTATTAACGTAATAAAATGTAAACATCTTTTATATAAAATAGAATACTTTATTAAAGTTATTACTATAAATAGAATATATTATATTTTATTATGCATAGTGTTGCATAGTATTTTGCATAGTGTTTTTGCATAGTATTGCATAGTGTTTGCATAGTAAAATGTTTTTATATAAATAGAATATATTATATTTTATTTAAAAGATTTTTCTTTAAATATGGACCGTCGATTAAAGTAAATCAATCTGGACCGTTCATGGATTAGTTACTATGCATTCCATTTTCCTATAAATAGAAGCTCATTCCTTCATTATTTTCTTACGAATTCATTGAAACTCTGAGAGAGAAATTATAGAGAGAAGCTATAGAGAAAATTATAGAAAGAAGAAGAGTATTACTTTACTTCACTACTACTATATTCAGGTTCTTTTACGGTAAGTGAGGGTGTTATTCTTTCTTCTTGAAGAGAACTTACATTATTCCATTCATTATCATTCATTTGGAATAACTTTTGTAAAAGTGGCATACCCTATACATAACTTTGTATCTGGCGTACCTATATTTGGTGAAATCCTTATGTTATTCCATTGCTTATTATTACATTGGAATAACTTTTGTATGTGATTTACCCTATACTTGGTGACATTCTTCTATTATTACATTTGAACATCACATGTCATGTGTTTTACAATTTAACTGGTTCCGCTTTTTTATTATTCATTGGAACATCACATGCATGTGTTTTACACCGGACTGGTTCCGTCTTTATCATTACATTTGGAATATCCTATCATGTGTTTTACACCGATACCGGTTCCATCTTTATTATTACATTGGAACATCCAGCCGATGTGAATTTCACGACACGGTTCCGTTATTATTATTACATTGGAATAACTTTTCATCACGCAATCTGCCGCATGCATGGTGATTTCTTTTGTTATTCCATTCTTTATTATACCCATTGGTTAAAACTTTGACTTCTATACTCCATGAAATTAGTAGAATATCCTTGATATTTGTGTTTCATCCATATCTTTTCATGGAAATATTCTTCCGATCATTATTGAATTTTACTCTACTGAAAGCAAGATATCATGTTGACAATTTGGGCGTTAATAATTCATGGATTAAATAATTCTTGAACTTGTTTTATTGAATTACTATGTCATTGTCATCATCCTCATGTTATATTATGTTATCTTTGGCTTACGTGCATAGATGAACTTAGTATGATTATGACCGAGGATCATTCGGTATAATCATGACTTGATATAAATGATGTGACAAAAGTCCTCGATGGCACATGTATGCGGTGATGGATAGTTTTTGGTATGATTATGACCGGGGTGATTCGGTATAGTCATGACCATTGATAATTTGATGAAAATCCTTGGCCAGTAGTACGTGGATGATTAGATGTGGTGGTTTATTATTAAGTGAGTCTCAAATGATAAAAATTGATGAAAACCTTTTAAAACCAAAAAGATAGTAGACTTTATTCTCTACTTGACTCTTTTAATGGATTGCTTATTCATTGCAGATTAAACCGGTTGTCTATTGTATTTTATCGGTTTAACATTGTTGAAGGCTAATGATAATTTATTACGCATTATCTTAGTCATAATATTTCTTCTTCGGGCTAGTTGAGCTCACCCTTTCTTTCACTGTTCTCTTCAGAAAATGAGAACATAGCTGGGACGAGTCGGGGAATTCCTTCGCTAGTATGACCTACCTAAGTTTATTTGGTATTTGATTGGTCGGTCAGAGTATAGTGATAATATGTTGCATGTTAATTAACCCTTGTTTTGTGACGGTGTTTGTATTTAGATGTTGTGAATAGGGCTCGGTTATTGGAGCGCGCGATAATGAGTCACTCAACCAAAAGGTAACGACCAACAACACGATAATAATCATCTGTGTGTGAATAACGACCATCGAACAATGATGACCATCGTGGGAGAAATTATCATGCCAAGAATGGTAACCACTTGATGGTAATCATGGCCAAGATAATAGAAGTGGAAATTTCAAGAAGAGAAGGTCATTTAGCTCGATTTTTTCGTGCACCAAAGTCAAGTCCACCGGGACGGTGGCACCAAAGGATACTGGATAAAACAAAGTCCTGGTGGTTTCATGCAGAAGCGTTTTCATGACTTCTTAAAAAGCAAGTGACTCGAGCGAAGTTAGCACGGGTTAGTTAATTATAAATTCTTGCGAAGTCTATACCTTATTAGAATCTGGGTTCTACCCTTTCTTTTATCTCTCTTGCTTGCGTTCAACGTTTAAATTTGACTCCGGAGAAATTAGACTTTGATTTATCTATTGAAACTTCGTTGGGAGAAACCTTCGTTACCTCCACTGTTTATTAATCTTGTTGTTTCAAATAAACACTTTCACGTTACCTGTCTATCTTATCTCTTTGAAAATACTTGCCTTTGAGGTAATTTTTGAAAACGATTGATTAACTACTCATTATTCTTTTTGTAAGGTTGTTAGCTTTCATATTCCTAACCAACCTGTTATACGAATTCAAAGTAACCAAATCCTAAAGTTAATCAACATTATATCAAGCCATAAGTAAAGAGCCCGATCCTTTCGTTGTTGACTTCCTTGTGTGGGATGCACCGAAGCGGACTTTACAGTAGGCGTCGTCATGATGAAGATGGCAAGTTGATAGGTATCATTGTGAGGTCTTATCTAGGTTAAGGGATAGAAGTCACGGTTGGTATCAATGTGACGTACTATCCAAGTCTTGGATGAGAGTCACAGCTTTTGAATGATATTTCTATTATTAATAAATTTCTGGCGTATTCATGAAGACTTCTTAGCCTACTTAGGCGTGAAATCAATTTTGTATTGACCCAAAGATCAAAAACCCATTTCTTAAACCCTCAAATATTTCTTCAACTAAAAGGATCATTTACGTGGATTATGATGAAAGTCATAATAAAAGTATAGAACTAATAAAAATCATGGGTATATGAAGTATTAGTAAGTTTTATGATGAGTTATGTTGGTTAGTATGTGAAAACATGAAAGTTTCTTAGAAATCACAAAGAGTTGAAAATCGATTTTGGTGAAAAGCGTAACATGAAATTCAATTGACCATATCTCTTATTATATTTTGAATTTTTGAATGTGGTCAAGTCCTAGAGTTAGATCTACGAGTTACCTAACTAATCCAAGTGGAATTACTGGAAAAGGTGTTGTGGATTTTTGTGTGGACTGATTTTAGCAAAGGAGGCCAAAGCTGTAAATTTCGAAAATGCTACTGCCTGAAACTTTAAGGGACTGTTTCGGCCACTTAAATTATGAGAAAAATTCTGGGTTTTGGGACATGAAAGTATATGGTATAAAGTACTTCTTGTCCAAAAATGAGCTCATTCGACTTAAAATGAGCAAGTTATGACTATTTCAATATTTAGGTTTTTTCAAATGAAAATGCTATAACCTGGAGTTCTATAACTCAGATGACCATGAAATTTAAACTAGAAGCTCACGATAACATGTAAGGTCCTGCCAAGATTTGGGAATTTTGGAGTTAAACTTGAGGTAGCTAATTTCTTAAGGAATTAAGTGGAAATTGATTTTTAAAAATAGTAAATGAATTTTAAAATTCCGAAAAATATATTTTCATTATGGGACTATATTATGCTAAATCCCGGAAAAGAAATATTTTTGGGGCTGATTTGGTATTTTTCATGAAAATAGTTTAATTCTGAACATATGAGTTAAATATGTTATGTGAAGTAACAAAGTTGAAAATAGGATTTTATGGCTAGAGAATCCTATATAGAGTATATGCATATTTTTTGATGAGGATTTGATAATTGGTGATGATATTTTATGAGTATGACATTTTGAATGATTAAATGCATTATATGGTAAAAGCGTAAACAATTAAGATAAATTGTTTATAAATTTAAGAAGTGATTAAAATATTGGAATAATATTAATGATATTAGATTATGAGATTATTAAGTGATTGATAACATGGGGATATTCTTGAATCCTAGATAAATTATATTATAAATGTTTAATATTTATCCTTTATCTTATTTGATTGATTCTTTATATCATTATCCTCATGTTTATATTTTTTTTAAAGTCATCTGTGGCCTGTAGAGCATAGATGGACTTGGTATGATTATGACCAGGGATTGTTCGGTATAATCATAACCGTAATTGAAAACACAATTATCTTTGGCCGTAGTGCATGGATAATTTATGGTCGTGATACTAATGAATATCCTTAGCCTGTAGTGCAGGGATGATTCGACGATGTGGATTAATTATTGAGCTGAGTCTCAGCAATGAAATATTAATTCATGGATGTGTTCAAAGTCATCTGTGGCTTACGTGCATAGATGGACTTGGTATGATTATGACCAGGGATCATTCGGTATAATCATAACCGTAATTGAAAACACAATTATCTTTAGCCGTAGTGCATGGATAATTTGTGGTCGTAATACTAATGAATATCCTTAGCCTGTAGTGCAGGGATGATTCGACGAGGTGGATTAATTATTGAGCTGAGTCTCAGCAATGAAATATTAATTCATGGATGTGTTCAAAGTCATCTGTGGCTTACGTGCATAGATGGACTTGGTATGATTATGACGAGGATCATTCGGTATAATCATAACCAGTAATTGAAAACACAATTATCTTTAGCGATGAGTGCATGGATAATTTGTGGTCGTGATACTAATGAATACACAATTATCTTTGGTAGTAGTGCATGGATAATTTGTGGTCGTGATACTAATGAATACACAATTATCTTTGGTAGTAGTGCATGGATAATTTGTGGTCGTGATACTAATGAATACACAATTATCTTTGGTAGTAGTGCATGGATAATTTGTGGTCGTGATACTAATGAATACACAATTATCTTTGGTAGTAGTGCATGCATAATTTGTGGTGGTGATACTAATGAATACACAATTATCTTTGGTAGTAGTGCATGGATAATTTGTGGTGGTGATATCTTAATGAATACACAATTATCTTTGGTAGTAGTGCATGGATAATTTGTGGTCGTGATACTAATGAATATACAATTATCTTTGGTAGTAGTGCATGGATAATTTGTGGTCGTGATACTAATGAATACACAATTATCTTTGGTGCGTGTGCATGGATAATTGTGGTCGTGTACTAATGAATACGATTATCTTTGGTAGTAGTGCATGGATAATTTGTGGTCGTGATCTAATGAATATCCTTGGCTTTTAGTGCGGGGATGATTCGATGATATGGATTAATTATTGAAATTTGAGTCTCGTGAATGAAATATTAATTCATGGATGTGGTAAAAGTCGTCTTTGGTAGTAGTGCATTGATAGACTTGGTATGATTATGACCACGGATTATTCGGTATAATCATAGTTATTAATTGAAAACACGAATATCTTTGGCGATGGTGCATGGATAATTGGTGGTGGTGATCTTATTAAGCTAAGTCTCGGCATTATTGGTTTCTGAGTTGTATATCTTTGGCACATGGTGCAAGATGAATTGTTAATGAATATCTTTGGCGGATTGCGAAGATGAATTTAATATTTTTAACGATAAAGGTATTCAAGGTACCCTCACCTCTTTATCATACAGTCGTACCCTAATTTAGAGGCGAAATTCCATAAGGAGGAGATTGTGAGACCCCATTTTATCGATAAAGATTTAAATTTAGTCGAAATAATTTTTAATATTATAGTGTGAATTTGAGATAATATTATAGTTGTGGGTAATATTTATAAATTTTGCAAAGTATCACAGTGGTTATATTATATTTCGATTGGTGGGGAATATTCGGTTTAGCGAGGGAATATTAAATACAATGGCTCAATCATTGGTGGACCCTAGCGAAATTATTGTCGGATTGAAAAGCGACAAAAATATTTTATTAAAATAACGATGGAAGTTTTCTGGTAGTTCTTGTTGAACTACTCGGTAGTAAAAGTACGATGTCGTGTGGTTGCATAGTAGCTTTGCGGTATTGATTATTGATGCTTATGTGAGAAGTCACTCGGTTTGATTCCATTATTGTCGATTAATAATATGAATTATTATAGCGATAATGGCGTTTTGTTTTATTAGTATTATTAACGTAATAAAAGCGAAACATCTTTTATATAAAATAGAATACTTTATTAAAGTTATTACATAAATAGAATATATTATATTTTATTATGCATAGTGTTGCATAGTGTTTTGCATAGTGTTTTGCATAGTATTGCATAGTGTTTGCATAGTAAAATGTTTTTATATAAATAGAATATATAATATTTAAAGATTTTTCTTTAAATATGGACCGTCGATTAAAGTAAATCAATCAGGATAGTTCATGGATTAATTACTATGCATTCTATTTTCCTATAAATAGAAGCTCATTCCTTCATTATTTTCTTACGAATTCATTGAAACTCTAGAGAGAGAATTATAGAGAGAAGCTATAGAGAAAATTATAGAAAGAAGAAGAGTATTACTTTACTTCACTACTTACATATTCAGTTCTTTTACGGTGAAATTGTTATTCTTTCTTCTTGAAGAGAACTTACATTATTCCATTCACTTTATTATTACATTTGGAATAACTTTGTAAAAGTGATATACCTATACATAACTTTGTATATCTGGCATATCCTATACTTGGTGAAATTCTTATGTTATTCCATTCTTATTTAATACATTGGAATAACTTTTGTATCTGATGATTTACCTATACTTGGTGACATTCTTCTATTATTACATTTGGAACATCACATGCATGTGTTTTACAGGGACTGGTTAAATTTTTATTATTACATTGGAACATCACATGCATGTGTTTTACAGGACTGGTTAAAATCTTTATCGATACATTTGGAATATCCTATACATGTGTTTTACAGGATGCAGTTCCATCTTTATTATTACATTGGAACATCACATGATTGTGAATTTCACGACTGGTTAGTTATTATTATTACATTGGAATAACTTTTACATACATCTGAAATCTGCATGCATGGTGATTTCTTTTGTTATTCCATTCTTTATTATACCCGGTTGGTTAAAACTTGGACTTCTATACTCCATGAAATTAGTAGAATATCCTTGATATTTGCGTTTCATCGATATCTTTTCATGGAAATATTCTTGATCATTCTTGAATTTTACTCTGAAAGCGATATCGTGTTGACAATTTGGGCGTTAATAATTCATGGATTAAATAATTCTTGAACTTGTTTTGTTGAATTATTATGTCATTGTCATCATCCTCATGTTATATTATGTTATCTTTGGCTTCGTGCATAGATGAACTTAGTATGATTATGACGAGGATCATTCGGTATAATCATGACTTGATATAAATGATGTGACAAAAAGTCCTCGGTGGCTGTAATGCGATGATGGATAGTTTTTGGTATGATTATGACCGGGGGTGATTCGGTATAGTCATGACCATTGATAATTTGATGAAAATCCTTGGCCAGTAGTGCGGGGATGATTAGATGTGGTGGTTTATTTATTAAAATTGAGTCTCGTGATAAAAATTGATGAAAACCTTTTAAAACCTAAAAGATAGTAGACTTTATTCTCTACTTGACTCTTTTAATGGATTGCTTATTCATTGCGATTAAAGCTGGTTGTCTATTGTATTTTATCGGTTTAACTTTTGTTGAAGGCTAATGATAATTTATTACGCATTATCTTAGTCATAATATTTCTTCTTGGGCTAGTTGAGCTCACCCTTTCTTTCCTTTATTCTCTTGAGAAATGAGAACATAATTTGAGACAGTCGAGGAGCGGGTAATGGTCGAGAGGATAGCATTAGTAGTTCTCACTATTACGTGAAATAGTGTGATAATAGTTGTAATGAGGACTCCTTTTGAGTTTGTATAATATCTAGTAGACAATATTTGTATTCAAACTCACGGTTTATGTAAATATTGTACCGGCAGTTATATTAGTTAGTTGTATTTGAATTTATGTACCATGTAAGTGGCGACCCAAGATGGGTGATGTATACCTAATTTTGGGTGATGTATCGTCACCCATAATTTGGTTACATGTACCCCCAAAATTGGTATCGTCACCGTCATCTTGGGTGAATAGATGTGTGAAAATTTCAAATTAAGTACGATGAAGTCTTATGAATACTCATAATTTCATAAAATAACCTGGAATAATCAAGTATGGGTGCAAAGTCAACTAATCAATTCAAGATGGAAGAAAAATTAAAGAACTCGGACTGAAAAGAAATAAAATATTCAATGAATTCGAAAGGGTAATTCGATATGAAAAGAATCCATAAGCAAATAATATACGTGACGAATATTTGACCGATACAGAACGTGGAAAATTAATATTGCTAACCAGATATAAATATCATAACGACTGTAAAGATAATTCATTAGTATCCCACCTCTGAATCCGTGCAATTAAAATTGTTGACTGAAGTTATGATGATAATGTCATACACTGCCATTTGAGCAAATCAACCAACGTGTGAATTAATGTCATGATATGACCGACGACCGAATCCGACCTATATCAATATGAAAAAGATATTGTGTATTCATTACTGATTATGATTATCTTAGAACAATCACACAGTCATAATCATCATACCAAGTCCATCTCTGAGGGCCTTGAGATGACTTTCGACATAATATAAGCATGAGGATAATGATATAAAGAATCAATCAAATGAGATAAAGGATAAATATTAAACATTTATAATATAATTTATCCGAGGATTCAAGAATATCCCCATGTTTTCAATCACTTAATAATCTCATAATCTAATATCATTAATATTATAACAATATTTTAATCACTTCTTAAATTTATAAACAATTTATCTCAATTGTTTACGCTTTACCATATAATGCATTTAATCATTCAAAATGCCATACTCATAAGATATCATTACCAATTATCAAATCCCTCAAAAAAATATGCATATACTCTATATAGGATTTTCTAGCCATAAAATCCTATTTTCAACTTTGTTACTTCACATAACATATTTAACTCATATGTTAAGTAACTAAACTATTTTCATGAAAATACCAAATCAGTCCCAAAATATTTCTTTTAAGGATTTAGCATAATATAGTCCCATGATGAAAATATATTTTTCTAGAATTTTTAAAATTCATTTACTATTTTTCAAAAATTAATTTCTAATTAATTCCTTAAGAAATTAGCTACCTCAAGTTTAACTCCAAAATTCCCCAAATCTTGGCAGGACCTTACACATGTTAACGTGAGCTTCGGTTTAAATTTCATGGTGTCGGAGTTATAGAAGCTGCGATTATAGCATTTTTAAATCGGAAAAACCTAAATATTGAAATAGTCATAACTTGCTCATTTAAGTTAGAATGAGCTCATTTTTGGACAGGAGGTACTTTATACCATATACCTTCATGTCCCAAAAGGCCAAATTTTTCTCATAATTTAAGTGGCCGAAACAGCCTCTCTAAAATCATGGCGGCGACTTTTTGGGTTTTGCAGCTTTGCACTCCTTTGCTAAAATCAGTCCACACAAAAATCTACAACACCTTTTCCAGTAATTCCACTTGGATTAGTTAGGTAACTCATAGATCTAATTCTAGGACTTGACCACATTCAAAATTCAAAATATAATAGGAGATATGGTCAATTGAATTTCATATTACGTTTTTCACCAAAATCGATTTTCAACTCTTTGTGATTTCTAAGAAACTTTCATGTTTTCACATACTAACCAACATAACTCATCATAACACTTACTAATACCACGAATACCCATGATTTTCATTAGTCCAATGCTTTTATTATGACTTTCATCATAAACCACGTAAATTTGTTCATTTTAGTTGAAGAAATATTTGAGGGTTTAAGAAATGGGTTTTGTCTTTGAATTCAATACAAAAATTCGATTTCACGCTCTAAGTAGGCTAGGAAGTCTTCAAGAATCGCCAAAGAAATTTATTAATGATAGAAATATCATTCAAAGCTGTACTCTCGTCCAAGACTTGGATAATCGTCACATTGATACCAGCCCCATGACTTACATCCCTTAACCTGAATAGCACCTCACAATGATACCTATCAACTTGCCATCTTGATCCACGGCGTCGCCTCTGAGAAATAAAGCGGTGCATTCCACACAAGGAAGTCAACAACGAAAGGTTAGGGGCTCTTTACTTATGGCGATATAACGATGATTAACTTTGGGGTTTGGTTACTTTGAATTAAGTATAGCGAGGTTGGTTAGGAATATGAAAGCTAACAACCTTACAAAAGAATAATGAGTAGTTAATCAATCATTTTCAAAAATTACCTCAAAGGCAAGTATTTTCAAAGAGATAATATCGACGGGTAACATGAAAGTGTTTATTTGAAACAACAAGATTAATAAGCGATGGAGAGTAGCGAAGGTTCCTACTAACGAAGTTTCAACCAATAAGTCAAAGTTTAACTTCTTTGGAATCAAATTTAAGCGTTGAACACAACTAGGTGAAATAAAGAGTGGGTAGAACGGTATCTAACACGGTATAGACTTCGCATGAGCTTATGATTAACTTACGGTGCTAACCCGTTCGGTTTACTCGCTTTTTGAGAAGTCGTGAAAAATGCACTTCTAAAACCAGCGACTTTGTTTTGTCCATATCCATCTTTGGTGCCATAGTCCCAACTAGACTTGACTTTGGTGCACAACAAAATTGAGCTAAATGATCTTCTCTTCTTGCGATTTCCACTTCTATTATCTTTGCCGTGATTACCAGTGCCAGTGGTTACCATTCTTAACATGATAATTTCCCCACGATGGTTATCATTGTTACGATAGCGTTGCCACCGATATGATTATTATTATATATTGTTTGTCGTTACCTTTTGTTTGAAATGAATCAACACTCTCATGTGCTTCATTGCTTATCTCGGCATTTTTAGGATGCCATTCTCAAACAACGTCACAAAAACAAGGGTTAATTGACATGTAACAAATTATCCTATATTACGTGAGCCAATAAAATATACATAAACTTAGGTAGGTCATTCTAGCGAAGGTATTCCCGTCTCTCCCTCTAGTACTATTCTCACCTCTTGGCGAGGATCATATCCTAAGCTCGATACCAAGCTGTAACTCTGGACACCAACTTGTGTTGACACCTCACATTGGTACCTGTCGACTTGCCATGAAAGGCGGGCGTCCCTACGAGATGCGGCGGTGCATTCCCCATCAGCGAAAGTCACCGGCGAGAGGCTCGGGGCTCTTCACATAGGGCTTGTAATGCGATGATGGATAGTT
The DNA here is from genome assembly GCA_020205615.1 of Panax quinquefolius. Lineage (NCBI taxonomy): Eukaryota > Viridiplantae > Streptophyta > Magnoliopsida > Apiales > Araliaceae > Panax > Panax quinquefolius. The sequence continues at coordinate 15,094 of JAINUW010000753.1, read as the reverse complement.
TTGGTATGATTATGACCGAGGGTGATTCGGTATAGTCATGACCATTGATAATTTGATGAAAATCCTTGGCCAGGTGATACGGGGATGATTAGATGTGGTGGTTTATTTATTAAAATGAGTCTCGTGATAAAAATTGATGAAAACTTTTTAAAACCTAAAAGATAGTAGACTTTATTCTCTACTTGACTCTTTTAATGGATTGCTTATTCCATTGCTGATTAAAGCGGGTTTGTCTATTGTATTTTATCGGTTTAACCTTTGTTGAAAACTAATGATAATTTATTACGCATTATCTTAGTCATAATATTTCTTCTTGGGCTAGTTGAGCTCACCCTTTCTTTCCTTTGTTCTCTTGAGGAAATGAGAACATATTTGAGACGAGTCGGGAGCGGAGTAATGGTCGAGAGGATAGCATTAGTAGTCCTCACTATTACGTGAAATAGTGTGATAATAGTTGTAATGAGGACTCCTTTTGAGTTTGTATAATATCTAGTAGATAATATTTGTATTCAAACTCACGGTTTATGTCGTATTATACCAGCAGTTATATTAGTAAGTTGTATTTGAATTTATGTACCATGTAAGTGGCGACCCAAGATGGGTGGCGTATACCTAATTTTGAGGCGTCACGGTTGGTAATAGAAACTTAGGGATATGATCACACGGCTAAGATGTGAGAATAGTACTAGGAGGGGAGGCGAGAATTCCTTACGCTAGTATGACCTACTAAAGTTTATTTGGTATTTGATTGGTCGGTCGGAGTATAGTGATAATATATTTGCATGTTAATTAACCCTTGTTTTGTGGCGGTGTTTGTATTTAGATGTTGTGAATAGGGCTCGGTTATTGGAGCGCGATAATGAGTCGACTCAAACAAAAGGTAACGACCAACAACACGATAATAATCATCTGCAATGATAACGACCATCGAACAATGATGACCATCGTGGGAGAAATTATCATGCCAAGAATGGTAACCACCGGTGGTAATCATGGCAAAGATAATAGAAGTGGAAATTTCAAGAAGAAGGTCATTTAGCTCGATTTTGTCATTATAGTGAAGTCAAGTCCAATTTGGGATAGTGGCACCAAAAGCGGATAAGGACAAAACAAAATCGGTGGTTTTTTGGGAAGGCGTTTTAAGTGACTTCTCGAAAAGTGGGTAACTTGAGCGAAGTTAGCGCAGGTTAGTTAATTATAAATTCTTCTTGAAGTCTATACCTTATTGAATCTGGGGTTCTACCCATTCTTTTATCTCTCTTGCTTTGCGTTCAGCGTTTAAATTTGACTCAGGAGAAATTAGACTTTGATTTATCTATTGAAACCGTTGGGAGAAACCCGTTACCTCCAAACATTTATTAATCTTGTTGTTTCAAATAAACACTTTCACGTTACTGTCTATCTTATCTCTTTGAAAATACTTGCCTTTGAGGTAATTTTTGAAAGCGATTGATTAACTACTCATTATTCTTTTGTAAGGTTGCTAGCTTTCATATTCTAACCAACTTTTATATCTGAATTCAAAGTAACCAAATCCTAAAGTTAATCCTTTGTTATATCAAGCCATAAGTAAAGAGCCCGATCCTTTCGTTGTTGACTTCCTTGTGTAGAATGCAAAGCCGGACTTTACGTAGGCGACATCGTGAATGAAGATGACAAGCTTATAGGTATCATTGTGAGGTCTTATCTAGGTTAAGGGATAGAAGTCGCGATTAAGTATCAATGTGACGTACTATCCAAGTCTTGGATGAAGTCACAGATTTTGAATGATATTTCTATCATTAATAAATTTCTTGGCGTATTCTTGAAGACTTCCTAGCCTACCTAGGCGTGAAATCGAATTTTGTATTGACCCCGATCTGAAAACCCATTTCTTAAACCCTCGAATATTTCTTGACTAAAAGGATGCATTTACGTGGATTATGATGAAAGTCATAATAAAAGTATAGAACTAATAAATATCATGGGTATATGAAGTATTAGTAAGTTTTATGATGAGTTATGTTGGTTAGTATGTGAAAACATGAAAGTTTCTTAAAAATCACAAAGAGTTGAAAATCAGATTTTGGTGAAAAACGTAACATGAAATTCAATAGACCATATCTCCTATTATATTTTGAATTTTTGAGTGTGGTCAAGTCCTAGAGTTAGATCTATGAGTTACCTAACTAATCCAAGTGGAATTACTGGAAAAGGTGTTGTAGATTTTTTTGTGTGGACTGATTTTTAGCAAAGGAGGCCAAAGCTGTAAATTTCGAAAATGCTCTTGCCCAGAATCTTTAAGGGGCTGTTTCGGCCACTTAAATTATGAGAAAAATTCTGGCCTTTTGGGACATGAAGGTATATGGTATAAAAGTATCTCCTGTCCAAAAATGAGCTCATTCTAACTTAAAATGAGCAAGTTATGACTATTTCAATATTTAGGTTTTAAATGACAAAAGCTATAACAGGAGTTCTATAACTCAGATGACCATGAAATTTAAACTAGAAGCTCATGTTAACATGTGTGAGGTCCTGCCAAGATTTGGGAATTTTGGAGTTAAACTTGAGGTAGCTAATTTCTTAAGGAATTAATTAGAAATTGATTTTTGAAAAATAGTAAATGAATTTTAAAATTAGAGAAAATATATTTTCATCATGGGACTATATTATGCTAAATTCCAGAAAAGAAATATTTTTGGGACTGATTTGGTATTTTTCATGAAAATAGTTTAATTCTGAAACATATGAGTTAAATATGTTATGTGAAGTAACAAAGTTGAAAATAGGATTTTATAGCTAGAGAATCCTATATAGAGTATATGCATATTTTTTGAGGATTTGATAATTGGTAATGATATCTTATGAGTATGGCATTTTGAATGATTAAATGCATTATATGGTAAAAGCGTAAACAATTGAGATAAATTGTTTATAAATTTAAGAAGTGATTAAAATATTGGTATAATATTAATGATATTAGATTATGAGATTATTAAGTGATTGATAACATGGGGATATTCTTGAATCTGGATAAATTATATTATAAATGTTTAATATTTATCCTTTATCTTATTTGATTGATTCTTTATATCATTATCCTCATGTTTATATTTTTTAAAGTCAATACGTATGCGTAGAGAATAGATGGACTTGGTATGATTATGACCGAGGATTGTTCGGTATAATCATAGCAGTAATTGAAAACACAATTATCTTTGGTAGTAGTGCATGGATAATTTGTGGTGCGTGATACTAATGAATATCCTTAGCACGTAGTGCGGGGATGATTCGACGATGTGGATTAATTATTGAAATGAGTCTCGTGATGAAATATTAATTCATGGATGTGTTCAAAGTCATCCGTGGCTTACGTTACGTTGCATAGATGGACTTGGTATGATTATGACCGAGGATCATTCGGTATAATCATGCTTAGTAATTGAAAACACACATTATCTTTGGTAGTAGTGCATGGATAATTTGTGGTGCGTTGATCTTAATGAATATCCTTGCTTTTGTAGTGCGAGGATGATTAAACGATGTGGATTAATTATTGAAATGAGTCTCGGCAATGATATATTAATTCATGGATGTGTTCAAAGTCATACGTGGCTTCGTGCATAGATGGACTTGAGTGCGATTATGACCGAGGATCATTGATATAATCATAATTAGTAATTGAAAACACAATTATCTTTGGTAGTAGTGCGTGGATAATTTGTGGTGCGTGATACTAATGAATATCCTTGGCACGTAGTGCGGGGATGATTGACGATGTGGATTAATTATTGAAATGAGTCTCGTGATGAAATATTAATTCATGGATGTGTTCAAAGTCATACGTGGCTTACGTGCATAGATGGACTTGGTATGATTATGACCGAGGATCATTAGGGTATAATCATAGCTAGTAATTGAAAACACTGATTGTCTTTAAGTAGTAGTGCATGGATAATTTGTGGTCGTGATACTAATGAATACTACGATTATCTTTGGTAGTAGTGCATGGATAATTTGTGGTGCGTTAATCTTAATGAATATCCTTGGCACGTAGTGCGGGGATGATTCGATGATATGGATTAATTATTGAAATGAGTCTCGGCTGATGAAATATTAATTCATTGATGTGGTAAAAAGTAAATCTTTGGTAGTAGTGCATTGATAGACTTGGTATGATTATGACCACGGATTATTAGGTATAATCATGGCCGTAATTGAAAACCACGAATATCCTTAGCGGTGGTGCATGGATAATTCATGGTTGTGATCTTATTAAGGTGAGTCTCGGCATTATTGGTTTCTGATTGTATATCTTTGATGCGTAGTGCAAAGATGAAATTTTAATGAATATCTTTGGCGGATTGCGAAGATGAATTTAATATTTTTAACGATAAAGGTATTGAGGTACCCTCACCTCTTTATCATACCAGTGCGTACCCTAATTTAGAAATTCCATCCATAAGGAGGAGATTGTGAGACCCCAGATTTTATCGATAAAGATTTAAATTTTGTTGAAATAATTTTTTAATATTATGGTGTGAATTTAAGATAATATTATAGTTGTGGGTAGTATTTATAAATTTTGCATAGTATGCACAGTGGTTATATTATATTAGATTGGTGGGAAATATTAGGTTTAGCGAGGAATATTAAATGCAACGGCTCGATCATTGGTGGACCCTAGCGAAATTATTATCCGGATTGAAAAGCGACAAAAATATTTTATTGAAATAACGGCGGAAGTTTTCTGGTAGTTCTTGTTGAACTACTAGGTAGTAAAAAATGCGATGTCGTGTGGTTGCATAGTAGCTTTAGCGGTATTGATTATTGATGCTTATGTGAGAAGTCACTCGGTTTGATTCCATTATTATCGATTAATAATATGAATTATTATAGCGATAATGACGTTTTGTTTTATTAAGTATTATTAGCGTAATAAAGCGAAACATCTTTATATAAAATAGAATACTTTATTAAAGTTATTACATAAATAGAATATATTATATTTTTATTATGCATAGTGTTGCGTAGTGTTTTGCATAGTGTTTTTGCATAGTATTGCATAGTGTTTGCATAGTAAAATGTTTTATATAAATAGAATATATTATATTTTATTTAAATGATTTTCTTTAAATATGGATAAATCGATTAAAGTAAATCAATGCAGATAGTTCATGGATTAATTCTTATGCATTCTATTTTCCTATAAATAGAAGCTCGTTCCTTCATTATTTTCTTACAATTCATTGAAACTACAGAGAGAAATTATAGAGAAAGCTATAGTGAGAAAATTATAGAAAGAAGAAGAGTATTACTGCTTCTTCACTACTTTTATATTCAGTTCTTTTATGGTAAGGGATATTATTTGTTGTACGTGTAAGGTGTTATTCTTTCTTATTCATGAAGAGAACTTACATTATTCCATTCATTATTATTACATTGGAATAACTTTTGTAAAAGTGGCACCACCTATACATAACTTTGTATCTGTGGCATACCACATACTTGGTGAAATCCTTATATTATTCCATTCTTATTTATTACATTGGAATAACTTTTGTATCTGTGAATCCCCATACTTGGTGATCTTCTTACATTATTCCATTCTTTATTATTACATTGGAATATCACATCTATGTGTTGTACAGGACACAGTTCCATTGTTTATTATTCGCATTTAATATCACAGTCGGAATATCACATGCAAAATAACTTTTCTGTGGGACTGGTTCCATTACTTATTATTAAAAGTATTACGATTTAGTTGGAACATCACATGCGCTTTCTGGCAGGACTGGTTAAAATCTTTATTATTACTGTTGGAATAACACCATACATGTGGATTACCACATGCATGGTGAATGATCCTTTATATTCATTCCTTATTAAATTATGAAAATAATATATCAAGTGGATTCTGCGTGGCGGTGAAAATACGTTGTAGTTTCATATATTCTTTATTATCTTTGTTGGTTATTGGTTTCTGGTTGTATGTTTTTGACCTATAGTGAAAAAGATGATATGTGGTGACTATCTTTGGCTTACGTGCAAAGATGATTTGTTGTTTGATAGCTTTGACACGTAGTGCGAAGATGGGCGGTGTATGACGTGATCGTGACCACTAGTGATCTTATGAATATCCTTGGCAGTAGTCATGGATAATTCAATGATGTGATTGGCGGGATCATGACCATTAGCTAACGGTTGAATGTCTTTGGTAGTAGTGCCTTGACATACTGATTGATTGGTATGAACATGACCATTGATTTTATAGTTGAATATCTTTGGCGCGTAGTGCGAAGATGACAAGCCCGATTAGTATGATCATTGTTATTACATTTGAATATCTTGACCTTTGGGGTAAGGATATTGAGTAAGCGTTCTATTAAGCCTTTGTGGCGAAAGGCTGTTAATTCACATTATTATAAATAGGAATTGTGAATTTAACTAACATTTTAGTGGTTCGGTGAAGACAAGTGTTGAAAGTTCTATTTGTCTTAAGTATAACAAAAGAAGCTGTTGATGAGTATTACGAGAATAAATATCAGCGATGGACTTTTAAATCATAGAAGATAATATATTTTATTCTCTGCTTGACTCTTCTAATGGATTGCTTGTTCATTGCGGTTAAACTTGATATTTGTTATATTGTATCGGTTTAACAACATTTGAAAACTAACGATAATTTATTCTTCATTATCTTAGTCGTAATATTTCTTCTTGGGCTAGTTGAGCTCACCCTTTCTTTCCTTTGTTCTCTTGAAAATGAGAACATAAATTTGGGACGAGTCGGGGAGCGGAGTAATGGTCGGAGGATAGCATTAGTAGTCCTCACTATTACGTGAAATAGTGTGATAATAGTTGTAATGAGGACTCCTTTTGAGTTTGTATAATATCTAGTAGACAAAATTTGTATTCAAACTCACGATTTATATCAAGTATTGTACCACGACAGTTATATTAGTAAGTTGTATTTGAATTTATGTACCATGTAAGTGGCGACCCGAAGATGGGTGGCGTATACACAATTTTGGGGCGTCACGGTACTTCTAATAAATTCAAATACATAATATCACCAAAATTAGGTATATGTCACCCATCTTGGGTGCGCCACTTACATGGTACATAAATTCAAATACAACTTACTAATATAAGCGTAGGTATATTATCTATGCGATATTAACAAACTCAAGTCATCGAAGTTTGAATATTATATGTATCTGAAAATAGTGATACCGTTTCCTCTCTTAGATGACTTCACAAAAAGGTGACTATAAAATATGAAATAAAAATTATCATTAATCAGCGATAAGCGATAAAATAATAGACAACGATTTAAGCTGCGGTGGAATCGCAATCCATAAAAAGTCAAAGTAAGAATAAATCTATTTTAGGTTTTAAAAGGTTTTCATCAATTTTTATCATTTGAGACTCGACAATAAATAAACCACCACATCTAATCATCCACATGTACCCACGGTCGAGGATTTTCATCAAGTTATCAATGGTGGCTGACTATCTTAGAATCACCCACGGTCATAATCATACCAAAAACTATCCATCTTTGCATTCACAGACCCTTTGAGGACTTTTGTCACATCATTTATATCAAGTCGTGATTATCTTAGAATGATCCACAATCATAATCATACTAAGTTCATCTATGCGTAAGCGAAGATAACATAATATAACATGAGGATGATGACAATGACATAGTAATTCAATAAAACAAGTTCAAGAATTATTTAATCTATGAATTATTAACGTCCAAATTATCGACATAATCTTTGTTTAAGTGAGAGTAAAATTCAAGAATGATCAAGAAGAATATTTCCATGAGAAGATCTTTGGATGAAACGCATGAATATCGAGGATATTCTACTAATTTCATGGAGTATAGAAGTCAAAGTTTTAACCAAGCCCAGTATAATAAAGAATGGAATAACAAAAGAAATCACCGTGCATGCGGTTGCTTAGCATAGGCGAGGTTATTCAGCGAGAATAATAATAACGGAACCGAGTGGGGGTGAAATTCACAAGCGGGATGTTCAACAGAATAATAAAGATGGAACGGATCCGATTGTAAAACACGAATAGGATATTCAACCCAGAATGATAAAGAAAGCGGAACCGGTCAGGTGTAAAACCACCTACGAACGAGGATGTTCAGCGAATAATAAAAAAGCGGAACCCGGTCGGAAGTAAAACACTCCACAGACGAGGATGTTCAGCCTTGAGAATAATAGAAGAATGTCACCAAGTATAGAATTAGCCGGTGTATCTGGGTTATTCAGCGAGAATAATAGCGGCAACGGAACATAAAGTTTCACCCAGTTTAGGGTATCAATGTATATGTAGGTGTACCACTTTTGTTATTAAGCGAGAATAATAGTGAATGGAATACTTGAAGTGGCTCTTCGAGAAAGAAGAAAATAACACATACTTCGGTAAAGAGTGAATGATGGGTATAGCGAGAATTCTTATTTCATAAGAAAATTAATAGACATGAGCGGTCATGAATTAATTTAATCAGCATCGTAATCTTTAAATAAAATAATGAAATGCGTGTAAATATTTCTAGGGCAAACGTATGTATATGACATTAATGTCGAAAGAAACTGAGACGGGTCAATATGCAGTGCATTTATAGTAACTCATATCTGTCGAATCGTTGTTACGTTTACAAAACATTATGCAGTGTTATCATATAAATCAGTCCATCATCATCTTCACGACTTGGATGACTTTCAAAAATATAAACGTATGGGATAATGATATAAAGAATCGATCGAATAAGATAAAGGGATAAATGTACACATTTATAATATAATTTATCCGAGAATTCAAGAAATATCCCCATGTTATCAATCACTTAATAATCTCATAATCTAATATCATTAATATTATGCCAATATTTTAATCACTTCTTAAATTTATAAACAATTTATCTCGATTGTTTAAACTTTACCATATAATGCATTTAATCATTCAAAAATGCCTTACTACATAAGATATCATTACCAATTATCAAATCCCTCAAAAAATATGCATATACTCTATATAGGATTCTCACAGCCATAAAATCCTATTTTCAACTTTGTTACTTCATAACATATTTAACTTCGTATGTTAAATAACTAAACTATTTTCATGAAAAATACCAAATCAGTCCCAAAAATATTTCTTTTCTGGGATTTAGCATAATATAGTCCCATAATGAAAATATATTTTTTCTGGAATTTTAAAATTCATTTACTATTTTTTAAAATCAATTTCCTCTTAATTCCTTAAGAAATTAGCTACCTCAAGTTTAACTCCAAAAATTCCCAAATCTTGGCAGGACCTTACACATATTAACGTGAGCTTCGGTTTAAATTTCATAGTCATCGAGGTTATAGAACTCAGGTAATAGCATTTAACCGTCGGAATAACTTAAATATTGAAATAGTCATAACTTGCAGTCATTTTAAAGTCGAGAATGAGCTCATTTTTGGACAGGAGTACTTTATACCATATACTTTCATGTCCCAAAAGGCCAGAATTTTCTCATAATTTAAGTGGTAAAAACTTACCTCTCTAAAATCATGAGAAGCTTTTTGGTTTTGCAGCTTTGCACTCCTTTACTAAAATCAGTCCACACAAAATCTACAACACCTTTTCCTGTAATTCCACTTGGATTAGTTAGGTAACTGATAGATCTAACTCTAGGACTTGACCACATTCAAAAAATTCAAAATATAACGGAATATGGTCAATTGAATTTCATGTTCGTTTTTTCTTTAAAATCGATTTTCAACTCTTTGTGATTTCTAAGAAACTTTCATGTTTTCACTACTAACCAACATAACTCATCATAAAACTTACTAATACCACGAATACCCATGATTTTCATTAGTCCAATGCTTTTATTATGACTTTCATCATAAACCATAAAGCTGTTCATTTAGTTGAAGAAATATTTGAGGGTTTAAGAAATGGGTTTTTATCTTTGAGGTAAATACAAATTCGATTTCCGCTCTAAGTAGGCTAAGAAGTCTTCAAGAATACGCCGAAATTTATTAATAATAAAATATCATTCAAAATCCTGCTGACTCTCATCGAAGACTTGGGATAATCACGTCACATTGATACCAATTGTGACTTATATCCCTTAACCTAGATAGCACCTCACAATGATGCTATAAACTTGCCATCTTCGATCCACGATGTCGCCTACTGAAAGTCGGGTTTCGGCTTGATGCATTCTACACAAGGAAGTCAACAGAAAGGTTAAAGGGCTCTTTACCTATGACTTGATATAACGTTGATTAACTTTAGGATTTGGTTACTTTGAATTCGTACTAACGAGGTTGGTTAGGAATATAAAAGCTAACAACCTTACAAAAGAATAATGAGTAGTTAATGATCGTTTTCAAAATTACCTCAAAAGCAAGTATTTTCAAAGAGATAAGATCGACGGGTAGCGTGAAAGTGTTTATTTGAAACAACAAGATTAATAAGCGGATGGAGATAGCGAAGGTTTCTCCCGATGAAGTTTGATAGATAAATCGAAGTCTAATTTCTCGAGTCAAATTTAAGCGTTGAGCATAGCCGAGAGAGATAAAGAATGGGTAGAAGGCAGGTATCTAATAAGGTATAGACTTCCATGAGAATTTATAATTAACTAACTTGGAGTGCTAACCGTTAGGGTTACCCACTTTTAATCGTGAAAAAGCGCTCTTCTGAAACCACCAGATTTTGTTTTGTCAAGTATCACGCTTTGGTGCCTTATCCAATTTAGACTTGACTTCTTTATGACAAAAATCAGGCTAAATGACCTTCTCTTCTTGAAATTTCCATTCTATTATCTTTGCCCATGATTACCATAGAAGTGGTTACCATTCTTAAGCATGATAATTTCCCCGATGGTTATCATTGTTAGATGGCCCGGTTGCCACCGATATGATTATTATCGTGTTGTTGGTGAATTACCTTTTGTTTGAACTGAATCAACACTCTCGTGTAGCTTCATTGCTTATCTCGGCATTTTCGGATGCCATTCTCAAACAACGTTGTCACAAAACAAGGGTTAATTGACATTTAACGTATTTTCACTTATACTCGTGAGGCCAATCAAATACCAAATAAACTTAGGTAGGTGCAAATACTGTGCGAAGAATTCCACAATCTCTCCCCTCCTGTACTATTCTCACATCTTAGCGGGGATCATATCCTAAGCTACGATACCAATTTGTGGCGCCCCCCAAAATTAGGTATCGTCACCCATCTTGGGTGCGTCACTTACATGGTACATAAATTGAAATACAACTTACTAATATAAGCGTAATAGGTATACAATACGACATAAAGCGTGAGTTTGAATACAAATTTTGTCTACTAGATATTATCTGAACTCAAAAGGAGTCCTCATTACGACTATTATCACCTTTATTTCCGCGGAATAGTGAGGACTACTAATGCTATCCTCACGGACCATTACTTACGTTTCCCGACTCGTCCCGACTATGTTCTCATTTCACGAAGAGAACAATGAAAGAAAGGGTGAGCTCGAACTAGCCCGGTAAGAAATATTATGACTAAGATAATGCAAAATAAATTATCATTAGCCTTGAATAGTGTTAAGCGATAAAATCTGATAGACAACCGGTTTAAGCTGCGGTGAATAAGCAATCCATTAAAAGAGTCGAGTAGAGAATAAAATCTACTATCTTTTAAGGTTTTAAAGGTTTTCATCAATTTTTATCATTTGAGACTCGACAATAAATAAACCACCACATCTAATCATCCACAGTACCCGCGATCGAGGATTTTCATCAAATTATCGATGGTCGTGACTATAGCGAATCACCCACGGTCATAATCATACCAAAAACTATCCATCAACGCATTACGATCCACTTTGAGGACTTTTGTCACATCATTATATCAGTCGTGATTATCTTAGAATGATCCACGAGTGGCATAATCATACTAAGTTCATCATGCACGTAAGCGAAGATAACATAATATAACATGAGGATGATGGCAAATGACATAATAATTCAATAAAACAAGTTCAAAATTATTTAATCCATGAATTATTAACGTCCAATTGTCGACATGATCTTGTTTACGTGAAAGTAAAATTGAGAATGATCGGAAGAATATTTCCATGAAAAGATCTTTGGATGAAAAGCCTTGAATATCGAGGGATATTCTACTAATTTCATGGAGTATAAAAAGTCAAAGTTTTAAACAATGGGTATAATAAAAAATGGAATAACAAAAGAAATCACCATGCATGCGGTTGCCGCATAGGCAGGTTATTCAGCGAGAATAATAATAACGGAACCGGTCGAGGTGAAATTCACAAGCGGGATGTTCAACGAATAATAAAGATGGAACCGGATCAAATTGTAAAACACCGCGGATAGGATATTCAGCGGGAATGATAAAGGCGGAACCGGTCGAAATTGTAAAACACGACGAGGATGTTCAGCGTAGAATAATAATAAAGAGCGGAACCGAATTAAAATTAGTAAAACCTTGAGCGAGGATGTTCAATGAATAATAGAAGAATGTCACCAAGTATAGGGTAAAATAGCGTATACTGGTTATTCAGCAGAATAATAAGCAATGGAATAACATAAGGATTTCACCAAGTATAGGGTTGTCTGCGTGTCTGAGGTTATGTATAGGGTATGCCACTTTTCGAGTTATTCAACCGAGAATAATAGTGAATGGAATAACGAAGTTCTCTTCGAAGAAGAATAACACCCACTTACGAGGTACAACAAATAATATCCCTTACTAGTAAAAAAGAAGCTGAATATAGAAGTAGTGAAGTAGCGAATACTCTTAACTTACTTTCTATAATTTTCTCTCTATAAACTTCTCTCATATAATTTCTCTCTACAGTTTTGATGAATTAATAAGAAAATAATGAAGGAATGAAACTTCTATTTATAGGAAAATGGAATGCATAGTAACTAATCCATGAGAACGGTCAGTTGATTTACTTTAATCGGCGGTCCATATTTAAAAGAAAAATCTTTTAAATAAAATATAATATATTCTATTTATATAAAAACATTTTACTATGCAAACCTTTATCACAATCTTATGCAAAACACTTATCTGAAACCTTATACTGCGACCTATGCATAATAAAATATAATATATTATTTATAGAATAACTTTAATAAAAGTATTCTATTTTATATAAAAAGATGTTTACATTTTATTCGTTAATAATACTGAATAAAACAAAAGCGTCGTTATCATTATAATAATTCGTATTATTAATGCGGCGATAATGGAATCAATGAGTGACTTCTCACATAAGCATCGATAATCAATCTTGGTAATAACTTGCTATGCGACCACCGCGTGTTCTTTGTCGTTTTTTACTACTAGGGTAGTAGTTCAGCGGTAATCCACGGTAAAACTTCCATAGTTATTTCATATAAAATATTTTTATCGTTTTCTCGATCCGACAATGAAATTACATTTGTTAGGGTCCACTAATGATTGGTAGTTATGCGAATATTCCACGCTAAGCAAGAATATTCCCAGAGCCAATCTCGAATATAATATAACCACTTGCATACTTTGCAAAATTTATAAATACTACCCACAACTATAATATTATCTTAGAATTCACCTGATAATATTAAAAAAATTATTTGAACAAAATTTAAATCTTTATTGATAAAATCACGGGGTCTCGATCTCCCCTCCTTGTGGAATTTAAGCCCTCGAGAATTAGAATGCGATGCACGATATGATAAAGGGTGAGGATACCTTGAATACCTTTATCGTTAAAAATATTAAATTCGTCTTATGATCCAGGCCCGAAGATGTTCATTATGATTCATCTTTACTTACTAGGGCAAAAGATATACAAGCTACAGCAAAACCAATAATCTTTGAGACTTCGACAATAGTATCCTGACCATGAATTATCCATACCTTCTTTGCTAAGGATATTCGTTTTTTCAATTACGGTCATGATTACCTTACGAATAATTAGGTAATCGTAATCATACGGAATCTGTGTCGATACCTTCTGACGAAGATGACTTTTACCACATCGATGAATTAATATTTCATTCTTGAGACTTCATTTCGATAATTAATCCTATATCATTGAATCATCCCTTACTTCTGGCGAGGATATTCATTAGTATCACGACCACAAATTATCCATACTACGGCGAAGATAATCGTGTATTCATTAGTATCCGACCACAATTTATCCGTGCACTACGGCTAAAGATAATTGTGTTTTTCAATTCTGGTTATGATTATCTTAGAATGATCCACGGTCATAATCATACCAAGTCCACGTCCTATGCCGTAAGCTTAGAGATGACTTTGAACACATCCGTGAATTAATATTTCATTCTTGAGACTTCGACTCGATAATTAATCCACATCGTGAATCATCCACCTTGCTACTGGCTAAGGATATTCATTAGTATCCGACCACAAATTATCCATGCACTACGGCCGAATAATCGTGTATTAGAATTTAGTATCACGACCACAAATTATCCATTACTTCTGACTAAAGATAATTGTGTTTTCAATTACGGTTTATGATTATGCAGAATGATCCTGGTCATAATCATACCAAGTCATGTCTATCTTTAGCGTAAACCGCGGATGACTTTGAACACATCCGTGAATTAATATTTCATTCTTTGAGACTCATTTCGATAATTAATCCACATCGTTGAATCATCCACCTTCTGCAATTTAAGGATATTCATTAGTATCACGACCACAAATTATCCATGCACTCGGCCCGAAGATAATCGTGTATTCATTAGTATCCGACCACAAATTATCCGTACACTTTCTGACTAAAGATAATTGTGTTTTCAATTCACGGTTATGATTATAAGAAGATGATCCACAGTCGTAATCATACCAAGTCCGTCTACATGCGTAAACCCACAGATGACTTTGAACACATCCATGAATTAATATTTCATTCTTTGAGACTCGGCTCGATCATTAATCACATCGTCGAATCATCCACTGCTTTCGGTAAGGATATTCATTAGTATCCGCGACCACAAATTATCCATGCACTTTCTACGGCGAAGATAATTGTGTTTTCAATTAC
>JAINUW010000201.1:0-89192 GCA_020205615.1 Panax quinquefolius | reverse complement strand
TGGACCCGTTATGCTCTGACCCTCGAGACAATGAAGGTCTAGGAGATAGAATCAGTATAAGCTCTTCACGGTGGGCTGATGTGGGATCGAATTTTATTGGTGACACTTCTCAAGCTGCTTTACGTACTCAGTAACTTCGCTTGAAGATCGTTGGCGATGGTACCCTAACAAGAAGAACTTTGTATCTTTAATGACTTAACGACCGTGTGATCATATCGCAAATGCCTTCGTGAACTTCTGAAGGGCATACTCCGACAGAACAGACGGGCACTTGATAGTGGTGGCGAAAATGCCACCGATAAAGATCCCCGTCGATAAGAGCGAAGTTGGCACTCTTGTACTTGATCTTCTTTTACCGACATCGATCCAGAAGGAAGGACGCCATCTGTCAATCGAATATTCGATGTGAGAGTCATCAATGGCGGTTAGATCGCTCGATACACATCACCACTTCATCTTTGAACACTCAATTTTTTGCGAACTTCCAAAATAAGCCGATCCGGTTGAAAACATCACGCATCCAGTAGTGGCGAACCCGACCGATGCATCAACAATGGAATTGTCGTTATGCTGTGCCACAGAAACTTTCATAAGAAGCGAAATCACGAAGTGGTCTTTTAATTACGCCGGATCTTGATCATCTGGTCACGTAAACCGTAATCTCCAGGCGGTTGTTTGGCGACCAAGCGAGAGTCATTGTAAATGATCGACCACGGACTTACTAGACTCTTGCCCGATCAGAACTCTTGCTAACTGCAACCGTACCGGCCTCGTTGTTTGTTGCTTTGAACCCGAATCGATTGCTAGCTTTTGCACCTTGAATCTTTACGGACTTGTCGATATAATCCACCCCATTTATGATCGCTATAGAGGATCCATCTGCATATGTGGCGTCCATGCACTCTGTCCTGTTTGAAGAACTTCTGACCCCATTTCGATCGGATGTCTCGACCAGGCCCGTTTGACATCTGCTTCGGTGAATGAGCATTCCACCATAAAATCGGTCATGGCCTGACCTTTGATAGCGGTTCGGGGATGTTACTCAATGAAAAATTGGGACAAATCCATAGTCCATCTTCTAATCTCCACGAAACCTCTAAGCTTGCCCATCACTTTCTTGATGGTGATCAGGTCCGCAGGAGCGACCGTGAGTCGACCTTGAAAATATTGTCAAAGCTTTACTAGCAGCTTATCAAAGCAAAACAAATTTTTCAATATTCGGATTACTGGTTTCGACATCTCGTAGGGACGTGATCGACATAATAGGCGGATCTTTGCTTCCCATCGACCTCCCGAACCAAAGATCGCCCAACCGCCAACGAACTTCTGCGCGAAGGTACAAATATAAGGTGTCTGGCGGGGTGGCTTCACCAATAAAGGAGCGTAAGATAGATATGTCTTTATGCCTTGAAGGCGTCTTCACACTCCGAAGTCTCTTGAACGCGTCTTCGCATTCTTCGGCCCTTTCAATGTGTCAGAAAGAATGGCAAGCATCTCTCTGATTTGGACATGAACCTCCTTAAAGTCTGAATACTTCCACGAGACGTTGGACGTCTTTGAACTGATCGAGGAGTCTTCATGTCAAGAATGGCTCGGATCTTCTCCGCCGAAGTTGGCCTCAATGCCCTCTCTCGACTCCACCGGATATCCCGAAACTTTCTCCTTGCATCGAGGTAGAAAGTGCATTTAAGCCGGATTGAGCCTCGGTGTGATGTAAGACGGTCTGGAAGCATTCCTCAGATAAATCCAAATGTTTACTCAACTCAGATGCTCTTCACGATCATGTCATCTACATAAACCTCCATGTTTCTCCTAGTTTCCTGTTGAAGACGAAGTTCATCATTCTACGGTAAGTGGCTCCGGCATTTATAAGGCGAAAGGTCATCTTCTTATAAAGCATACACCAGAATCGGTACAGTAATGAATATTGTCTTGGAATGTCCTCCCATGCACATGGAAATTTGATGGTAACACGAAAAAGCATCCATAAAGCTTAAATGCATACCGAAGTGGTATCAATAGGTTAGTCGATATGGGGCAAGGATAAAGTCCTTGGACGAGCTTTATTCGGATCGAATTGTAGTCGATGCAAACCCGCCATTTTCCATTCTCGCTTACGCACCAACACCACATTAAATCATCCATTCCGGGTAATCAATTTCATAGATGAAGTCAGCTAACGACTTCAGAATCTCCTCATCGATGATCTTCGTCATTTGGTGCAAAGATCCGCCTTTTCTAGAAGCCGAATCTTTTTTCGGGATCTACATCTAATCTCGTGTAACAACTATCTTCGGCTAACTCGGGCATGTCACATGGTTTCCATGCAAAAATATCCACATAACAGTGAAGGAGCTCCATGAGGTTTGTCCGAAGAGGTTACAGCGCATCCCGAACAATCTTCACTTTGTCTTTTACGGCTTTTCGTGGACTAGCTCGATCTCTTCCGTCTCTCCCGCGGGAATTATCAATGGCTCACGAGTCGCTTTCAATGAAGGGCTAGATCTCAATTGCCATGGTTTGTTTTACGTTTCTTTCGACCCCACCCCGGAAGAAATAACAGCATTTCTATAACATCATTCGGGCAGATCTAAGTCCTGCCACTTCTCCCACTCCATGCAGTTGTGGGAACTTGATTTTGAAATAAGGGATGGAAGTTACTGGCTTGGAGAGCCACAGGTGTAAGCCTTCCCAATATGGCGTTAAAGTTGAATCTACGCACAACATAAAATTTACACATTATTTCTACTCACCGGGGGGTCTTGCCGAAGATCACTTGGGAGCTCGATGGTGCTCGCAACTCTGGCCGGATCGTTAAGAAAGCCATATAAAGGAGCCTCTGCTCGACCTCTATCTTCCGCCCATCAAGATGCATCCTCCGATAAGCATGGGCATATAAAATGTCTACAAGACCCGGGTTGTCTATCATCACGCGCTTCATCTCTACCAACCCACTGCTGCGTGATCACCAAAGCGCCTCTCATGTGGCTCGATAGGCTCCGAAGGATAATGCATCGGTGAAAGAAATAATAACCTGAAAAGGTCCGTCGGCCTTGAGGAGCACCATTACTGACACGGCCGAATCCGGATATCCTCTCCTTTTCTTCCCTACCACTTCCTGCCGTCCATGGGTTATTACATCAATGACGATGCCTTGGCGGTGGTAATCGAATACTTTAGTTGGGTAGGATCGGTTAATCAGTGCAATAAAGATCTGATCGGCATTTTTCGACCTTGTTGAGTCCCTCCCGCCACGATCTTCGAACCAATAAAACCGCTTTTGAATTCCTCTCTACGAAATCTTTCAAATTGCAACATTCATTAAGATCGTGACGGCTTGACGATGGTAGCCACAATATTTTCGATTATTTTCCCCTTACTGCTTGATGTGGTCACGAGGCGGCTCATAGAATGGTACGGTTCTCCGATCCGGTCCAAAAATCACCGACCTATCCGGTGTTCAGCTTGGTGTAAACCTTATTCACCTTGAGGCGGGACGCGGTGGAACGACTACTCCTCCGTCGCCATGAGTTATTGAATTTCTTGAAATCGCCTTCCGGCCGATCATTATATCCTCCCCCTTTTTCTCGATGCGCCATACGCCTTGGGATCATCTGCATCCTTTAATCGGTCCGAAGAAGGACGTTTGAGCTATTCATAGCCTCCTCTACAACAATATATCCTTCGCCATTCAAAAGCTTACGCGAGCTCTTGGATGGTTGAACATCAACTTCTTCACCAACTTCGCACTTTACTAGATCTAGCCCATTCAAAACAAACCTACTACTGAGATCATTGAGGTCACACACGACCAACTGCTTCTCCTGAACCTCTTCACATATCGACTCGAGGACTCGTTGGCGAATCTACGGACTGTGCTTAATGAACCAGATGGGCTTCCTCTTTCTTGATTTGCTCCCCAAAGCGGGCATGGAACTTATCGTAAAGCTTGGTCGAAGAGGAAATTGAATCGACTAAGAAGTCCCCATCCACCGCCTCGCATCTTTCCTCAATGTCGTAATAAATGTGTGGCACTTGGCGCAAGATCGGTGAAATCATAATAATCCACGAGCCGGTCGATTGAACGCTTGGTTATGGTCGTAGTGGTCCCCGGACCCATCGTAACTCTCCATCTGACGAGGCAACTTCTTGGTGATATCTGCTTCTCCTTGAGAATATCTCGAGGAAAAAGGGGATGCCTTCTTTCCGAGTGTCTCCTTCTGTGAACCTCAGCCAACCGCTTTAGGAGCTCTTTTCAACTCTTTCACTAAAAATCAACACCTTCGTACCGGTAGAGACCTCTTTCTCTGAACGACATTACCTTTCCGAGTGGATCGACCTCCTGCCGATCCCGCTGTTGCCCTTGTGGGGCTTCGGATCTACTCCCGTCGTCATGATTCTTTCCTCGTGATGAGAATGGTCATGCTAATGCTCTCTTCTTCTTACGGTTTACGGCACGATCTCCTCGACCTACTCCTTTCACTGTCGTGTTGTCTCGATCTTTTGAGAACCAGCGACCACCGATTGGTTTCTTCGAGGCCACGGGAGTTCTCGCTTCCTCGATCTCCTCCTCGTGAGAAACGATCCTGACACATGTGTAGAATGCTCACTAGCTCTTTACCTCTCCGTAGTGGCATCTCCTTATGCTTTACTTCGCTTTCTTGATCGAACACGGTTAGATGCTTCGTCCCTTAACTCCGCCACACCAAGCATCTGCTCTAATTTATATCTTCTCTCTACTTTAATGTAACCTCCAAGCTTTATCTCGCTTGCCGCCATCCTCGCCAACTTGGTAGCTCGTCTCCCGACCACTTCGACGATGAGTCTTAGTCGGTGAGCCCTCTCGCTAGCCCCGATCACGATCGTCATGCCCTTATCCGCATCGAAGACCAACCTTCGTCATGCAGCTACCATGGATCTTGGACGAGATCACCCGAATTGTGCTTAGAGGTCAGTGCTCTCGTGAGCACTTTTTAAGGACCAGACGATCCTTTATCGAAATACGAGGCAATGACGAGCTTACGTACCATCGCTTGCCCTCATGTCTGGCCTCTACTCCTCACCATCTTCCGAAGTAGATTAAATGGATGTGATTGAAAATTTAATGACACTAGAACTCAAATTATAAGACCCCAACTTATTATTAATGAAATTTAATTTTCTATTTATTATTTTGAAATAGTAAGGGTTGATGTGATTAATGTGGATAGTTAGGGTAAAAACGCAAATATTTCAAAATAAGCAAGTGGTTATAAAATATTCATTGTTGTGGGGAATATTCATTTTGGTCGTGGAATATTAAATCGTCGGGGAATATTCGTATGACGGCAATAGCGACCATGTGTGGGCCCCATAACTTGAAAGCGATTGGATGAAGAAAACGACAAATATAAGTTGGTTAAAAATAATTGGCGTAGTTATTTACCATTAATCATCAAGTAAAATACTCTCGTGGTTAAAACACGGTAGACACCCGTATTGCACCAATTATTGATTCTTACGTGAAAAGGCACTACTCAATAATGGTTACTGGTAATTCTTCGCTCAAAAGATTTTATTGAGTTAATAATTGTCTGCGTTGATATTTTATATTATCATTGTTTGATAATTGTCATTACACAATATTTTTCATTATCGAAGCAATAATTCATATTATCCGAATAATATTATTAGATAACATTATTGGCAATGTCTAGAAAGTTCTGTCTAAGGAGAGGTTTGGTCACCTAATTACACGCCAGTAAGGAGAAATTCTTATTGGAAAGCCCCCCCTTTCCTGAACCGCACTGTTGTCAATATTGTGATTCTCAGTAATATTATTTGTGAATAATTAATTATTGATTCATATGATGAGGAAAATATTAATTTTATGTGGATATAGATGGAGAAAATTTTTAATGTGACAATTGTTGAAAATTGAAATTTTATCTTTTTCGATAAAATAATTCATTTAAATATATTATTATAT
Source organism: Panax quinquefolius (assembly GCA_020205615.1). Taxonomy (NCBI): domain Eukaryota; kingdom Viridiplantae; phylum Streptophyta; class Magnoliopsida; order Apiales; family Araliaceae; genus Panax; species Panax quinquefolius. Next base: position 83,224 of record JAINUW010000201.1, on the reverse strand, counting down.
TTTAATAATATAATAATGGTGATATTTTTATAACGAATGTGGGATATATGAGTATACGAGGAGGAAGAGTATTTTTGTTGCAATAAATGTTTAAAACATGTTAAACATGCTCAAGACCCCATTTATTGAATCGAAATTTGATTATAAACATGTAAAATTGTCCGTTTGTGGATTTCTTGGTCAATTTCGTTTGAAATCGGAAAACTTTCTTACGCAAAGTTGTAGAAATTGAATTTCCTATAAAAACTCGCGAGATTCAATTTTTCTGATGAAAGGGCTATTTATTATGAATTATTAAAGTTCAAGTCTCAAAATAATTGATTTTTTTTTAATTATTTAAATTAAGAAAAACGTTTTTAATGTTTTTGTCACATGGTATTGATGTCTTGGACCAAATTAGTTGGGCGTGTAGGAAATTTGAAAAATAATATTATTAATTTATTAAATTTTTCAACTTTTTGTTCACGCAAGCATTTTCCATAAATAGGGTCTTAGGTTAGAATTGAAAATCACAATTTAAACGGAAGTTTTCTCTCTATATTATCGAAATGTATTCTTGTGAGTATTTTGAGTATACTTTGAGTATTGCTATACTATGCAAGTCCAAGTCATAGCCTATATCCGGTGTTTCAAAGAAATCTTGATCTTTCGAGGTAAGGGATGTTATTTTCTTCCTCGGATGATATTATTTCTTCAATATCATTATCTTTGAAATATTGGTTGAACTTTTATCAAATTTGGAACTTTTCCATGCTCTGGGTTACTTATTCATGAGTTACTATTCATGAGTTACTATTCACGATTACTATTCAGCGAGATTCTTATTCACGATTCTTACTATTCACGAGTACTATTCATGAAGCGTGAAGATATTTTTGGGAAATTTCTATCTTTTGGTGTCTGAGTTATATTCACGATACGGCAAGACTATTCACCGAAAAATAAAATTTCTTCTTTTTAAATAAAATATCTATTACGGATACTAGCTTTGATTGTATCCATGTTTTGATCATTCTTGAATTTTACACCCATTGTGATTATTTTTGAGGTATTTTTGACGCGTGAATAAAACAAAGTACGAATCCTTAATCCTTAATCCTTAATCCTTAATCATTGTCATTTTGTTTCAACGGATTCGTTTTTTAAAAATATTTTTCATCATCTTCGGTCTTAAATGATGATATTATGGAATATCTTTGGCACCGTAGTGCAAAGATGAATGATTTCTGAAGAATATCTTTGGCAGTAGTGCAAAGATGAATGTGTGTTTAGATGAACATGACCAATCGATGAATATCTTTGGCAGTAGTGCAAAGATGAATATTTGATTCCGGATGTATATTGATTGATGTTACGGGGATAAAAGATAGACGATGAACTTTTAAATTCATACATGGAAGATAGTAGTTTGCATTCTCTACTTAACTCTTCTAATGAATTATTATTTCATTGCGAATATTGATTTAAAATTTGTTGTCTATTGTATTCTATTTGATTTTCCCTATGAAGACTAACGGTAATTTGTTGTATTATATTAGTCATAATATTCTTTACTTGAGCTAGTTGAGCTCACCTTTTCCTTTTGTTCCATTTTCTCGGTGGATCCCATTTATCGGTAGAAATTTTATTATTAACTTATAAAATCGTTTCGTTTGTGGATTTCGGTCGAATTTCGGTTTGGAATTTGGAAAACTTTCTTACGTAAAGTTGTAGAGAATTGAATTTCTATAAAAATTTGAGATTCAATTTTTCGATAAAAGGGCTATTTATTAAAATTATTGAAGTTCCAAGCTCAAATAATTGATTTTTGGAAGTTTTAATTATTTTATTTAGAAAAACATTTTTGTTGTTTATAGACATGTGTTAGGTATTTGAGATCACCGGTAGGATGGCGTAGAAGATTTATTATATATATTAATATTATATTAAATTTTCTCGCTTTGGTGTTCTAAGTATTTTCCTATAAATAGGGTCTTAGGTTAAATTGAAAATCACACCAAATCAAAGTTTTCTCTATATTATCGAGCGTATTCTTGTGAGTATTTTGAGTATATTTTGAGTATTGCTATACTGGTGCAAGTTCAAGTCATAGCCTATATCCGTGTTTCAAATTATTTAGAATCTTGATCTTTTTCGAGGTAAGGGATATTATTTTTTCGTCGTAATGATATTATTTCTTCAATATCATTATGTTGAAATATTGATTTGAAGTTTTATCAAATTTGGAACTTTTGCTGTGAGTTTCTATTCACGATACGATAATTATTCACGCATACTCTCTGATTATTATTCACGAATCGGCTATTCATCAAAAAATGAAAAATTTTCTTTTCGTCCTTAAAATATCTATTCGGATACTAGCTTTGATTGTATCCATGTTTTTGATCATTCTTGAATTTTACACCACTATGATTATTTTTTGAGGTATTTTTGGATGTGGATAAAACAAGTACGAATCCTTAATCCTTAATCCTTGTCATTTTGTTTCACCGGATTCGTTTCTTTAAAATATTTTTCATCATCCTCGATCTTAAATGATGATATTATGGAATATCTTTGGCACCGTAGTGCAAAGATGAATGATTTTCGATGAATATCTTTGGCCCAGTAGTCACAAATGATGAATGTTGTGTTTAGATGAACATGACTAACTCATGAATATCTTTGGCTGTAGTGCAAAGATGAATATTTGATTCAGGTATATATATTGATTGATGTTACAGGGGATAAAAGATAGATTTATGAACTTTTAAATTCATCATAGAAGATAGTAGTTTGCATTCTCTACTTAACTCTTCTAATGAATTATTATTTCATTGTAATATTGATTTTAAAACTTGTTGTCTATTGTATTCTATTAGATTTTTCCTGTTGAAGACTAATGATAATTTGTTGTATATTATCTTAGTCATAATATTCTTTAATGGGCTAGTTGAGCTCACCATTTTCCTTTTTGTTCCATTTTTCTTCTCTGGGAGGCGAGAATATAAGCGAGTACGAGCCTGGGGTATGGAATGAAGGTTCTAGAGAGAGTTGTTTAGTAGTCCTCACCATTTTTGTAAAATAATATATCAATAAATGTGATGAGGATTTATTTAGTATAGATATTGTCTAGAAGATAATATTTGTATTTAAACTCACAGTTTCTTTGTTGTAATAATAAAGTTGTAGTTGTTTACGTATCTATGTATTGACAACTCGAGAATGGGTGATGTATACCCTATTTTGGGGCGTCACAGTTGGTATCGAGCTTAGGATATGATCTCCTGGCGCGAGATCGGGAATAGAACTAGGAGGGAGAGAGACGAGTAAATCCTTAGCTGAGTGTGTCCTACCTAAAGCTTATTTGTTAGTTGGTCGATATATAAGGATATTATGTGATATATTGATTTCCTTAATTAACCCTTGTTTTATGACATGTTTCGAGAATGTCGAATCGAGAATATTAACAATGGAAATGAGACCGTGGAGACGCTGTACTCACCAACGAGGAGAACGTTACAGTCGGTAATGTTCCCTCCCGTGAACAACACCAATTGGCGAGATGATGAACGAGGGATGTTTAGAAGCTTTTGCGGTTAATGCAAAAATCGAGACGAGGAGACTCGTGTTCAAAATACAGAGAGAAATGATAGCAATTCACGGGTTGTCACAAATGCAAGCAATTGAAAGAGTTGGGACCACCGAATTTAAGGAAAGCGGATCCGATCATACCCGGAAACATGGGTCAAACAAATTACCAAGATATTCGATGTCTTGGGATGCACGGAGAACGAAGGTTCCATTCGCCACCTTTTATGTTCCAGTGGCGGGCGGACTCACTGGTGGGAGTGCTGTGAAGCGTGCTCCATCCAAATTGCACTCAAAGATGTCTTGGGAAATGTTTCGAAACTATTTAATGACAAATACTTTCCGAAAGTGTTCATCGTATGAAGGAAGTGGAGTTCATCGATTAGAGTAAAACAACGTGATTGTCTCAAGATGCGAGGCAAAGTTTGCGAGTTATCGAGTTTTACACCTCATTTGGTGGAGAATGAGGAACGTGTATATGCGCGGATGTTTCTTAGAGGTTTGAAACCCGGCGTATGTCAAGATATCTCATTTCTCATAAACTTTCTCTATTCTGACCGTTATAAATGGGCTCAATTATTAGAAGCGAGATAACGAGTACGGTCAACCGAGGACCACAACGAGGATCGTACCGAGATAAAGTCAACAAAATAATGATAACCACGGAGAAAGAAACTGACGGACAAAAATGGTAACCACTACGGTAGTAATTATGGCCGTGAAAAACAGGAAGAAGCGAGTCGGGAGGAGATTTTAAAAAGAGAGATTTAACAACGACCATATGAAGGCAGCGGTCTGGCGAATCGGTTCTAAGGGAGGAGAAACGACCACCGGACATATGCTATAAATGCGGAAAGAGGGACATATCGATCAAACTCATCCACAACAGCTTCAAGGTATGCTATAATTGTGGAAAGGAAGGACATATCGCTCGAGATTGTATGGTAGCGAAACCTAGTTCAATGGGGACGGTGACTCGAAAAGATCATCCCCAAAAAATCAAAGTCAACGATTCCGGAAGAAGCGTTTGTTGTGATTTGGTCAAAATGCGAGAACCCAAACGAGGTGATCACGGGTAAAATATTTATAAATTCTTGCATAAGTTTATACCTTACTTGATCTGGGTGCTACCCATTCATTTATCTCTCCCGCTTGTGCTCAACGTTTAAACTTGACTCGGAGAAATTAGACTTTGACTCATCTGTGGAAACTCCGTTAGAGAAACTTTCATCACATCCATTTGTTTATAAATCTTGTTTGATTCAAGTTGGCACCATTACCTTACACATTGACCTTATCTCTTTAAAGATACTTGCATTTGATGTGATTTTAGGGATTGATTGGTTAACTACTCATCATGCCAAAATTGATTATTTTACGTAAGGTTGTTAGTTTTTATATTCCTAACCAACTGTTGTATGCAATTCAAGCAACTAAACCATTAAAATCAATCATCGCTCATATCTAATCATAAAGCTATTCGCTTATTGAAAAGCGGATGTCAAGCTTTCTTAGCCCATGTTATGGATTTGAATAAAGACATGTCAAATTTGAATAATATTCTGTTGTTATTGACTTTTCCGGCGTATTTCAAGAAGAACTTCCTGTCTACCCCGTAACGTGAAGTTGAATTCTTTATTGATCTTGAACTTTGCATAAAGCCCATTTCTAAAACCCCATATCGAATGGCTCTATTGAACTTGAGAGTTAAAGGTCCAACCACAGAATTGTTGGACATCGGTTTCATTCGTCCCTAAAGACATCTCCTCAAGTGCTCCTGTTTTATTTGTAAAGAAGAAAGACGGGGGAGTATGCGACTTTGTATTGACCATCGGAATTGAACCATGTCACCATCAAGAATATGTATCCTCTACCTCGTATTGATGACTTGTTTGACCCGGTTGCAAGGGCACAATTCTTTTCAAAATCGATCTTAGCTTACGGATATCATCACCAAGATTAGAATCGAGGATATTCAAAGATCGCCTTCGACTCCTGTATGGGCATTATGAATTCTTAGTCATGTCTTTCTTGACTAACTAATGCTCCTAATGGCTTTCATGGATATGATGAACCGAGTATTCAAGGAATATTTGGATCGATTCGTTGTTGTCTTTATTGATGACATCCTTATATATTTCAAAAGTCGTGAAGATCATGAGCACCATTTGTCGGTACTCCAAAGGCTTCGTGAAAACAAACTATATGCCAAATTGAAGAAATGCGAGTTACGGCTTGAGGAAGTAGCATTCCTTGGGCACGTGGTGTCGAAACATGGAGTATCTGTTGATCCCACAAGATTGAAGCAATCTGAAAGTTGGGGAGCAACCAAGTCGGTGGATCGAAGTGCGTAGATTTTTGGGCTTATTTGGTTATTATCGGAGATTCGTGGAAGAGTTTTCTCGAATCACTACTCCATTAACTCATTAACTTCGGGAAGGATACAAAATTCGTTTGGAGTGAAGAATGCGAAGAGTTTCCAAGAGCTTAAGAGGAGACTTATTTGGCACTGTTCTAACAATACCATCCGGTTCGGATGGATTTGTTATCTCAAGTGATGCTTGAGCAAAGGGTTAGGATGTGTTCTCATGCAACGTGGGAAAGTCATAGCCTATGCCTCGACAACTTAAAGAGTGTGAGAGGAATTATCCTACTCATGATCTGTAGAGTTGGCGTGATGCGTTCAAGGCTTAAAAATATGGAGGCACTATCTATATGGGGAGAAAGTGGAGATATATTTAGACCATAAAAGCCTTAAATATTTCTTCACTCAAAAGAACTCAACATCTTGGCAATGACGTTGGCTCGAGCTATTGAAGACTACGACCACACTATTCAATACCATCCCGGAAAAGCGAACGTGGTAGGTGGTACGCGTTGAGTAGAAGATCATATCTTGCGGAACGAAAAGCGATGATGTCAAGTATATGCACAGAGCCAACTTTAATAAAAAAAGTTAAGGTTGCTCAAGCCACCGAATCGGAGGTGATGCGTATGAAGAAGAAAGTACAAGAAGGAGCTATTCCTAAGGCGAGAATTGATGAAGAAGGAATACTTGAGTCCACTCTAGACTTTGTGTTCTAACGACTTCGATTTGAAGTACAAGATTATGATGGAGGCACACAATACACCATTTGCAATCCATCCTAGAAGTACTAAAATGTATCGTGATCTTGACATACATTTTGGTGGAACAATATGAAGAGAGAGATTGCAAAGTTTATCTCGATGTGTTTAACTTGTCAACGGTAAAGGCGAGCATCTGGTACCTAAGGGTCCGCAACCACTTGAGATTCAAAATGGAAGTGGGAACACATTACCATGGATTTCACACAGGGTCTTCCTACGGTTTCTCGAGGCATCAATGCTATTTTGGGTAATTGTTGATAGATTAACCAAGTCTCGCTTTCATTTCTTGCCGATCACGGAGACTTATTAAGCAGAACGTCTTGCTAGTATGTATGTGAATGAGATTGTGAGGTTGCGTGGCGTACTCAGATCCATAGTTTTGGATCGTGACCAAGATTCACTTCAAGATTTTGGGTTAGCTTAAAAAAAGCTATGGACGCAGTTTACGATTTAGTTCGCATACCATCCCCAAACCAGACGGACAATCGTGAGAGGACTATTCAAACTCTTGAAGATCTATTAAGACTCGTGTCCTGAACTTCAAGGGGCGATTGGGATAAGTATTTACCATTGGTGGAATTCTCCTACAACAACAGCTTATCAAGCAAGTATAGGTGTGGCTCCATTCAAGCATTATATGGGCGAAAATGTCGCTTCTCCAATATGTTGGGATGAGGTGGGTGAAGCAACATTGTTTGGGACCCGAGTTGAAATGACGTATTTTCGCTGAAAAGATTCAAATGATTCGACAACGATACAAACGGCAGCACAAGATCGACAAAAGAGTTATGCGGATCTTCATCGAAAAGGACGTGGAATTTAGTGTGGGGGATCATGTATTGTTGCGAGTTGCTCTCCATGGAAGGGAGTTACAAGATTTGGGAAGAGAGGAAAGCTCAATCCACGATTTATTGGTCCATTTCAAATTCTTGACGAGTAGAAATGTAGCCTATGAGACTTGCGTTACCTCCAAGTATGTCTCGTGTTCATAATGTGTTTCACATATCTATACTTCGTAAATATGTGAAAGACCGAACCACGCTTATAGAATTAGAACCCAGACGAAATAGTCAAGATTTAACGATTGAGGAGGTACTCACAAGATCTTGGATAGGAAGGAGCATGTCCTACGCCATGAAAGGTCATACCACAAGTTAAAGTTTTGTGGAGGAATCATCTTATGAGGAAATGACACGGGAATTGGAAGCGGAAATAAAAGCGAGGTATCCTCACCTTTTGAAACACTAGTATACGTCGTCAATTTCGAGGACGAAATTTCATAAGGAGGAGGTTGTAAGACCCCAACTTATTATTAATGAAATTTAATTTTCTCTATTTATTATTTTGAAATAGTAAGGGTTGATGTGATTAATGTGGATAGTTAGGGTAAAATACGCAAATATTTTAAAATAAGCGAGTGGTTATAAAATATTCATTGTTGTTTGGGAATATTCGTTTGGTCGTGGAATATTAAATGCTTTGTCGGGGAATATTCGTATTTGACAAGCAACCATGTGTGGGCCCCATAAAGGAAAGCGATTGGATGAAGAAAACGACAAATATAAGTTGGTTAAAAATAACTTGGCGTGGTTATTCACAGTTATCTCGTTAAAATACTAAATTGGTTAAAACACATTGCTATACCTGTATTGCACCAATTATTGATTCTTACGTAAGAAGGCACTACTCAATAATGGTTACACGATAATTCTTATTCAAGATTTTATTGAGTTAATAATTCTTTGCGTTGATATTTTATATTCTTTGTTGTTTGATAATTGTCATTACACAATATTTTCATTATCGAAGCAATAATTCATATTATCTGAATAATATTATTAGATAACATTATTGGCAATGTCTAGAAAGTTCTGTCATCAAGGAGAGGTTTGGTCACCTAATTGCGGCTACCAAGAAGAAGAAATTTTATTGAAAGCCCCCTCTTTCCTGAGAACCGCCTCGTTGTCGATATTGTGATTATTCTCAGTAATATTATTTGTGAATAATTAATTATTGATTCATATGATGAGGAAAATATTAATTTTATGTGGATATAGATGGAGAAAATTTTTAATGTGACAATTGTTGAAAATTGAAATTTTATCTTTTCTCGATAAAATAATTCATTTAAATATATTATTATATTTTAATAATATAATAATGGTGATATTTTTACAACGAATGTGGGATATATGAGTATACGAGGAGGAAGAGTATTTTTTGTTGCAATAAATGTTTAAAACATGTTAAACATGTCGGTGGACCCCATTTATCGACCGAAATTTGATTATAAATTTGTAAAATTGTCCGTTTGGATTTCGGTCAATTTCTGTTTGGAATTCGGAAAAACTTTCTTCTGCAAAGTTGTAGAGAATTGAATTTCCTATAAAAACTCATGAGATTCGAATTTTCTGATGAAAGGGCTATTTATTATGAATTATTAAAGTTAAAGTCCAAAATAATTGATTTTTGGAAGTTTTAATTGTTTAAATTAAGAAAACGTTTTTAATGTTTTGTCACATGGTGGCTGATGTCTTGGACCAAATTAGTGGGCGTAGGAAATTTGAAAAATAATATTATTAATTTATTAAATTTTCTTGCTTTTGGTGTTCTAAGCGTTTTCCTATAAATAGGGTCTTGGGTTAGAATTGAAAATCACACCGTAAATCCAAGTTTTCTCTCTATATTATCGGCGTGATTCTTGTGAGTATTTTGAGTATACTTTGAGTATTGCTATATCATGGTGCAAGTCCAAGTCATAGCTTATATCCTGTTTTTAATTGTAAGACTTGATCTTTCGATGTAAGGATGTTATTTTCTTCTCGATGATATTATTTCTTCAATATCATTATCTTTGAAATATTGGTTGGAACTTTTTATCAAATTTGGAACTTTTCCATGTCCAAGTTACTTATTCATGAGTTACTATTCATGAAGTTACTTATTCACGAGTTACTATTCATTAAATTACTTATTCACGAGTTACTTATTCACGAGTACTACTCATGAAGCGTGAAGATATTTTTTGGAAATTTCTATCTTTTGGTGTCGAGTTACTTATTCACGATATACGGCACTATTCACGATGATACTGCGACTATTCAATCGAAAAATAAAATTTCTTCTTTTCGTCTAAAATATCTATTCGGATACTAGCTTTGATTGATCCATGTTTTGATCATTCTTGAATTTTACACCAATGTGATTATTTTTGAGGTATTTTTGGACGTGAATAAAACAAAGTATGAATCCTTAATCCTTAATCCTTAATCCTTAATCCTTGCTATTTTGTTTCAATCGGATTCGCTTTTTTAAAATATTTTTCATCATCTTCACCTTAAATGATGATATTATGGAATATCTTTGGCACATAGTGCAAAGATGAATGATTTCTGAAGAATATCTTCGGTAGTAGTGCAAATATGAACAGTGTTTAGATGAATACGACTAATCGATGAATATCTTTGGCCGTAGTGCAAAGATGAATATTTGATTCAGGATGTATATTGATTGATGTTCTGAGGGATAAAAGATAGACGATGAACTTTTAAATTCATACATGGAAGATAGTAGTTTAGATTCTCTACTTAACTCTTTCTAATGAATTATTATTTCACTGCGAATATTGATTTAAAATTTGTTGTTTATCAGATTCTATTAGATTTTTCCCCGTTGAAGACTAATTCATAATTTGTTGTATATTATCTTAGTCATAATATTCTTTATCGAAAGTAGTTGAGCTTCACCCTTTTCTTTTTTTGTTCCATTTTCCTCGGGAGGCGAGAATATAATGAATGACGAGTCTGGAGTATGGAATGAAGGTTCTAGAGAGAGTTGTTTAGTAGTCTTCACCATTTTGTAAAATAATGTATCAATAAATGTGATGAGGATTTATTTGAGTATAGATATTATGCCTGTAAGATAATATTTGTATTTAAACTCACGCTTTTCTTTGTTGTAATAATAAAGTTGTAGTTGTTTACGCATCTATCACGTATTGTGACTCGAATGGGTGATGTATACCTATTTTGGGGGCGTCACATCACCCTCCTTCTAGCGCCAATGTTAACACTACAAGATCTTCTCCAACGTCCCAATCACGTAAGACGCCTCGATCCTCGCACATTAAACACGATAAACACCACAAGCTTCGACTACCGACCGTCGGGGATAAATTTCAGTGCGTGAGAGTCGATATATATTCACGAGGTTAACAATGGATGATGTAATGTCTGTTATATTGAGTGATGATCATTCTCTAGGTTGTGTGTGTGAATATGAATGTGAACGCATTCGCTTTTGTGAAGACTTAGTTGATAGGTTTGTCTTTCTTCTGCTTTGCCATCTTTGCCACCCACTACCTCCGACATGTACCGATATGATGGATTCTGCCGATTTGAGTCTTTGATACCCACTACCTTTGGGTCTTGTTTATCTTGTCAACCCATTATATTTCCATCCACATTAATGCACGGCGGTGTCTTAGTCAATCATCGTCTTTTTCATCATTCTGAGTCAAAGTAATTGATATTAAAAGATCCATGGGTTAGTCCAATGAATCAAATTCGGTTTACATAGGTTAAATAAGTAAGTAATATGATTGAGGCTACATTGCCGCTTTGCAGGTTCGATAATGAAGCCGATAGATTAATTAAATAAGTAAGCTAATTTATTCGGTGAGAGGAAAATATCACACCCAACAATAAGGCGCCAGCTTCTAATTCAATAAGATTCTTCTATCATCTCAAATTTCACCACATATGCGCCCTCAAAAAGGTTATGATTGAAGATCTTATTTCCAGATTAACTTATTTCCAAAAGGTTATGACCAATAGTATGATTTGAGAATTGAGTTTCCAAAAAAACACTAGAGAAAAGTAAAATAAAAAATGAATTATGTACGTACCTTTGGGGAAGCATATAGTAGTAGGGTCATCAGGCTTCATACCGGTAGGCTACAATTCGGTGTGTCCCAAGTGATCAGTACTGCTCCATGGTAATAAGGCCATGGGGCAAATGAAACGTGGTACATCTTGGTACAAGATTTTAGGGGCGCTTCAAAAGTCTTAAAGCGAGAGCTGATGGCATACAGATAAAAATCAGTATGGCCGTTTAGAGAAGTAATTGCCATTAAATAATCATCATAAGGTTTTGCGGAGCAATTCAAAATGGCAAGTTCTGGGTTATAAATATTTCTAGTTACTAGTTCAGCTTTGAACGGCGTTGAGTTTTGGGTGTTGAAAAGCTGCAGCTTAGCGGGAGGTTGGCTCTGATAAAAATAATGGCCGTCCATCCGTTGAAGTCTGTAATCGATAGATTGGACTGATGCCTCTAGAGAGAAGGAGAGCTGGAGTCCCCGGAGGGAAGTGTTGGCCTGGTATTGGAACTCCAACACTGTACTTCTATAAATGTCACAATAAAGTTGAAAGCCAGGGTAGCCACAATGCTCTGGTTGGTCTTTGGTTCGGAATGGAAATCGGATGATTGGACCTCATGCTTGCATCTCGTAACCTTGCACTCATTTTGGCCAACAACACCAAACACTAGCAAACTAAATAAATGAACCAACAACATCATGTTGAATATCATATCCATGTTAATTTTTCCCTTCCTCTCAACACTCTCCTCAACATATACATTCCTCCTCCATATTACTTGATTTGTGCTGGGAAATTACTCAACAATTTAACTGACAAAAACATATGATGGAGTCCAGATATTTATTTACTTTTCTTGGTTGACTTGGAGTCGTTTCAGTCGGCCAACTATGTACACAAACTACACAAAATTAATGAATTCGTTAAAAAGACCAAGTGGTGGAAAGCAACATCATCTCCGTTCCAAATTAATATCTAATGAATTATGAGTCCAATACATTTTGTTTAGCCGAAAGACAGACTTCGGAATAAGTAATACTTTTTGAATAGTTTACAAATTTAATCATTCTATTGATTAAAATTTTAAAAAGAATTATGTCAAATTTGAATTTAAAAATAGCTTAAATTAACTCCTAGATAGTGAACACCTAACGCAAAACTTACAGATATCGTTGTCACATATGGTGACAACTTGGCATTAAGCGGATCCGTTTTAAACTAATGCTTATGTGTTTAATTTTAGTAGTACATGATTAAAGTATTGAATATATATTAACATCCCCTGTATGAAACTCAAGAAAGTGCTTGGGTTCCTTTTTCTTGAACTTCTGTTTTTGCACTTTCCTTTCAAATCAAAGAATATGTAGAAACCAAAAAGGTGCTTGTTTACTGGAGGATTCATAACTTATCTACTAATCATATTAGTATGTCTACCCAGCTGGTGCTGCAAAGCCTCCACCTCAACAGCTCCGTCTCCGTCTCCATCTTCTTGCGGTCATCTCCGTAACATAAGTTGCCCTTTTCGTCTGAAAGGGGATCACCAAAAATGCGACGATATCAGCTTTGAATTATCATGCCAAAATAACCGTACCGTATTAAATTTCTCTAGTTTTAATTATTATGTGGAGGATATCAATTATGATCAAAACTATTCGGTTCGGGTAGTTGATCCAGGGCTAGTCAAGGATAACTACTCATGTTCCTCTCTTCCTGTTTATTCTTTGCCAGAAATATATAGCATTGATTTGTTTTCTAAAATTCGGGAGTTGAACACGCCGATTACATTTATCGACTGTCCAGCTCCTGCAATTTCAACTCGATACATAGATACAGCTCCGTGCTCTTTATCATCTTCAGTCGAAAATAATATTAATAACAATACTTATTCGTACGCTGTTATTGGCGATATGGATTGGTCGGAAGTGGAGGACAATTGCACACTTAGGGAGACAATTTGGGTCTCATCGCGGTGGCCGCCTATTAAGGCGGCGGCCGGTAAAACTACTACTTTCCGGGACATTCATGATAATGGGATGGTTCATTATGGCTTTGAGCTTCCATGGACTTTCCTTTTCTGCCTAAATTGTGAAACTAAATATGGCTATTATTGTGATAACACAGGCGGAAATGATTACGTTTGCAGCAATTCATCATCACATGATCAGTGCAGCTTCCGTGACAGCGACGGTAATTACGGGCATATAGATATTTCTTGCGGTGAGTAAACTATCTAATATCTATCATCGTTCTATCATTTGTACTATTTTTACTAACTTGGATGGATAAAATTTTTGGTTGACTTTTTATGCATATTAAGAAAAAGAATAAAATAATAAAATTGTTCATATTTAAATTATTATTTAATTGCATAGTTTTCTGCTTATTAATAAAATCTTTCCATAAATATCATCTGAATAAAACATAACAATTAATAGTAGCAAGATTATAGATAAATTATTGTAAAAATAGATCATTTAAAGTAAGTAAACATTTAATTTGGAATTATCTGAAATAGTAATAAAGACTTTTATCTTACACGGACAATTTTATTTTATTTTTCTTTCACGTGTTTACTAACAAACACTGTTTTGCATGAATAATTAGGCCTATGGTTGCTATCCTTAATACTATCGCGGATCACTTGTGAGCATTTACTTCACTCCTCTCCACTAGACTTTGGTATACTATATATATAACCAATTCTAACACCTTTCCTTTGATTTTGGACAGACTTTGGCTGGATCTTTGGTAAGTTATATGTTAAACTTTGCGGATTCGGATCCTCTATGAGGATTTCTCTGTGAGAATCTTGTGAATGTTTTGTTGTGGGATTGACAACACATTAAAAAGAAAATTCAATGACTCACAACTCTTTTTTTTGTTTGTGTATCAAAACGACGTCGTTTTTGCAACGATTTCCACTACTTTCATTCTCTCTCTCTTTCTTACTAAAGCTTTTAAGGGTCATAATTGCTTCCCATATTCCATTAGCTTTATTTAAAAGCAGAAGCAAATTAAGAATTAAGACAAATATATCCAAGACCTTTAGAGAAGCTAATAATTAATTAATTTCTCATTGGTTAAAAGCTAAATACTTCATTAATTTATCCAGATATTTGTAGACAGTGTATTAATTAATGATTCATAAATTCACACTCCCCGGCCCTATCCGATCGAGTGACTTTCATTTTTATTTTAATTTCCAACATTAAGGCTTGTATATATAGTATAACACACGCTTATTAGACATAATTTTTTTTTTTTTTTGCATGTTCTCCAGATCATATGGAAGGATTATGATTTATTTAATTTTATGTTATAAAAATTTTCCAATTCATGTTCTTCTTCAATTTTCTTTTGTAGTACTAGTTTATGCAGCAAGATTTTTGTGCGGGACAGCATTCCTACTAGCACTGATTGTATATAAATTAAGGAGAAGACACTTGTCAGTGTATGACACCATTGAAGACTACCTGCAAGGTCAAACCAATCTCATGCCTATAAGGTACAATTACTCGGACATCAAGAAAATCACCAACAGTTTTAAAGAAAAATTGGGCGAGGGAGGCTTTGGTACTGTATATAAAGGAAAACTTCGAAGTGGCCTTCTTGTAGCCGTAAAAATATTAGGCAATTCCAAGGCTAGCGGGCAAGAATTCATAAACGAAGTTGCTACAATTGGGCGGATTCATCATGTAAATGTGGTGCAACTTCTTGGCTTTTGTTTTGAGGGTACGAAACGTGCTCTAATTTATGAATTCATGCCTAATGGATCTCTTGAAAAATATATTTTCCGTCGAGGAGAAGAAGAAGAAGAAGAAAAAGGAATCACCACTTTGACTTGCGAAAAGATGTATGAGATTTCCTTTAAAGTGGCTGGTGGAGTTGAATATTTGCACCGAGGTTGCGACATGCAAATCTTGCATTTTGATATCAAGCCTCATAATATTCTCCTCGACGAGAATTTCAATCCAAAATTTCCGATTTTGGGCTTGCAAAACTATATGCCACAAACGATAGTATTGTGACATTGACCGCAACAAGGGGAAACAATGGGCTACATGGCTCCCGAGTTGTTTTACAAAAATATTGGAGGTGTTTCAGATAAAGCTGATGTTTATAGTTTTGGAATGTTATTGATGGAAATGGCAGGGCGAAGAAAAAATCTGAATCCATTTGTAGAAAATATCAGCCAAATTTACTTTCCATCGTGGGTTTACGATCAATTTAGCCAAGGAAAGGAGATTGAAATGGAAGATGCAAGTGAGGAAGAAAGGAAGTTGGTAAAGAAGATGGTGATAGTAGCATTGTGGTGTATACAAATGAAGCCAATTGATCGTCCTTCAATGAACAAAGTCATTGAAATGCTCGAAGGAGATGTCGAAATTTTTGTAATGCCTCCCAAGCCTTTTCTTTGTCCTCAAGAAGCTCCGGTCGAGAATCAAGAGATTGAATGCCAGCAAAATTGAAAAATTAAGTACCATCCATCCGATGATTAATTAGTAGCTTGAAGGCTCATAATATGTAATTTTTGTTGTTAATTTTAATTATTTCTTGGCCTTAGCCTAATAACATTTGATTTCCATCTTTATTAAGTTCTCCTGCTAAACTGAAAGAATATCGTGAAATTATGTTCGCATTTAAAAACACATTAGAATGATCAATTTGGTATTACATTAATATAAGCACTATGTTTATTTGTAATTATATTGTATGAATTGAACTATTTAATTTATTTATACTATTTAAATATTTATAAGTATTTTAAAAAAAATTAGTTTTAAGTCCACAATCTCATGAATTATTTTTGTTTCTAATGTCATTTATTATATAATCCCCAATAAGAAAATATAATTATTTTTGAGATATCAAATGATTTTAGAAATATAAAACAGTTCACAAGATTATCATTATACGACTAACTTAAGTATAAAAAAGTACTAAAGTAGGTACTAATTAAACTATATATAGTGTATGACCTTATGCACGACATACCATTCTCGTTTGCGTTTTTTGAATAAAAATTACTTACATTTAGCCACTTGGGGTACTAAACTAACTAGTGTAAAAGTTGATATTCCATAAAACTTCTCTCCCATAAATAGAAGACTCATTTACTATTTATGTGAGAGATTTTGTAAAACTATCATTTTTATTTATTAAATTATTAGTTTCCTAATATAATTATAAACAAAGACGTACAACACAAATTTTTATCTTTCATAGTGTGGAGGCCGTCAAGTGTTTACATTTCAAATATTTTTTTACTACTTTAAATAGTGATTACCGACCCATTTTTTATTTACAGAATCTTATGCACGGCGTCCCATTCTTCTTCACGGCATCCAACCAATCAAGAAGTCCTTAATAAATCCAATTTGTACTTGAACAAAGTGCATGCATCATTCAATAACATGCCTTCTTTTTCTTTACTTGATTTGGATTTTTCATGGGAGGCTGACTCTGTCAATTACACTTAAAAAAAATTAGAGGAACGACTATTACAATTGATTGTGATTTGTGATCAACTAACTAATTTTCTGTTTTAAAGTTTTTTCGTGAAAATTACTTTCAACATGACTAAACCCGATTACTACTTAAAAAAATTAGAGGAACGACTAATACACTTGATTGTGATCAACTAATTGATTTTTTGTCCTAAAGTTTTTTCGTGGAAATTACTTCCAACATGACTAAACTGATTACTACTCAATTTATTATATTACTCCATCTATGAGAACGATTCAAGTGATTGCGAAATTTCTCTCTAAAATTCTTATTTTATTGTTGTTCCAAGTGGGTTAGGCTCTCATTTCTTGGTAGGATCCAAGTCATCCAACCAAGACAGCAAGTGCTTGCATTATTCAATAATAACTTGTTTTTTTTTTGCTTGATTTGAACTTTTCATGGGAGACTCACTTTGCCAATTATATTTGGAAAAACTAGAGAAACGACTATTACACTTGATTGTGATCAACTAATTGATTTTTTGCCCTAAAGTTTTTTCATGGAAATTACTTTCAACATGACTAAATTGATTACTACTCAATTTATTCTATTACCCCATCTACAAGAACGACTCAAGTGATTGCAAAGTTTCTCTTCAAAATCCTTATTTTATTGTCATTCCAAATTGGGTTAGGGTCTCATTTCTTGGTAGGATCCAAGTCATCCAACCAATCAAGAAGACAACAAGTGCTTGCATTATTTAATAATAACTTACTTTCTTTTTCTGTGTTTGACTTGAACTTTTCATAGAAGACTCACTTTGCCAATTATATTTAGAAAAATTAGAGAAACGACTACTAGACTTGATTGTGATCATCACTTAATTGATGGCCTCCTGGCCCCTGGGCGAAGAACAACAAAATTGAACAGAAGTGGACATTGCAACTACTAATTTTAATATATTTCGACTTTTAATTTAATATATTAATTATGTGATTGGGTATATAACATCCCATAACTTTGATTTTAAGAAATTGATTTGCACAGTTTTTAAATTCAAAACAGATATTAATTCATTTAAATTTTAAAAACAGCAAATTTTGAAATTAGTTTTATATGGAGTATTATTTTAGACAGGTCTAGAATAAAATTAATCAAATAAATACATACCAAAATTAAATTATATATATTAAATTGATTTCAAAAGTTAAGGTGAAATTATAAATTATTATTTATTGGAAAAATACTTGGTAAAACAAAAGAATAAAATAAATGAATTATTGTGATCAGCTAAATGACTTTATGTCCTAATTTTTTCCTGAAAATGACTTCCGGCATGACCAATTAAAGCTATTAACAATAATTAGATTACATCCAATTTCTTTGTTACAGAATTTACCTTTATTGAAATTTCAATTTATTAATTTATTATCCTTTTAGCTCATTATCAAATATAATTAAATATGTTATCTTAGTTAATATCACAAACAAACATAGCACAAATTTTTATCTCTTTCATGTTGTGTGAAGGTCAAGTTTTACATTTCAGATATAAAATCTTTCAAGTTTAATAACTATCCAACAATAAAACTCAAGTAGTTAAATTCAATTTTTTTTTTTTTTTTTATTCACAAAAGCTTTGTTCTAACTCTATAGTTAGATTCAATTTATTCTATTACATCATTTGCGAGGATGACTCAAGTGATTGTGAAGTTTCTCTCCAAAATTCTTACTTTATTATCGTTTCAAGTGGGTTAGTGTCTCATTTCTTGGTAGGATCCAAGTTATCCAACCAATCAAGAAGACAACAAGTGCTTGCATTATTCAATAATAACTTACTTTCTTTTTCTTTACCTGACTTGGACTTTTCATAGGAGACTGACTTTACCAATTATACTTAGAAAAACTAGAGGAACAACTACTACACTTGATTGTGAAGTTTCCCTCTAAAATCAAACTCAAGTAGTTTCACAAGTATTTTCACAAGTAAAAATTACTTACAATTAGCCAATTATAGGTACTAAACTAGCTAGTGTAAATAGCCTCCCATATATATAATATAAAAAAATTGTTATTTCTATAAGTAAAAGTTGATATTTCACAAAACTTCTCTCCCATAAATAGAAGACTCATTTATTATTTATGTGATAGATTTTATAAAACTATCACTTTTATTTATTAAATTATTAGTTCTTTCATAGTGTGGAGGCCATCAAGTGTTTACATTTCAAATATTTTTTCACTACTTTAATGTGACGCCCCCAAAATTAGGTATACGTCACCCATCTTGGGTCGCCACTTCACATGGTACATAAATTCAAATACAACTTACTAACATAATCATGTGGTATAATACGACATAAATCCCGAGTTTGAATACAAATATTTTCTACTAGATATTATACAAACTCAAAAGGAGTCCTCATTATAACTATTATCACACTATTTCACGTAATAGTGAGGGACTACTAATCTTATCCTCCGGACCATTACTCCGCTCCCCGACTCGTCTCAAATCGGCTATGTTCTCATTTCACAAGAGAACAATGAAAGAAAGGGTGAGCCTCATTCTAGCCCAAGAGAAGAAATATTATGACTAAGATAATGCAGAATAAATTATCATTAGCCTTCAACAATGTTAAACCGATAAAATACAATAAACAACCAGGTTTAATCTGCGTGAATATGCAATCCATTAAAAGAGTCAAGTAGAGAATAAAATCTACTATCTTTTAGGTTTTAAAAGGTTTTCATCAATTTTTATCATTTGAGACTCGACAATAAATAAACCACCACATCTAATCATCCACATACCACGCGATCCAAGGATTTTCATCAAATTATCAATGGTCATGACTATCTGAGAACCACCCCCGGTCATAATCATACCAAAACTATCCATCATTTGCATTACAAAAGCCAGAGGACTTTTATCACATTATTTATAACAAGCCGTGATTATCTTAAGAATGATCCTCGGTCATAATCATACTAAGTTCATCTATGCACGTAAGCGAAAAGATAACATAATATATCATGAGGATGATGACAATGACATAATAATTCAATAAAACAAGTTCAAGAATTATTTAATCCATGAATTATTAACGTCCAAATTGTCAACACGAATCATTGTTTTAGTAGAGTAAAATTCAAGAATGATCGAGAAGAATATTTCCATAAAAGATCTTTGGATGAAACGCAAATATCAAGGATATTCTACTAATTTCATGGAGTATAGAAGTCAAAGTTTTAACCAACTGGGTATAATAAAGAATGGAATAACAAAAGAAATCACCATGCATGCAGATTGCGCATAGACGAGTTATTCCAACGAGAATAATAATAAATTAACCAGTCGGTGAAATTCACAAAGGACAGGATGTTCCAATAGAATAATAAAGATGGAACCCGGATCCGGGTGTAAAACACACGTATAGGATATTCCAATGAATGATAAAGATTTGAACCGGTCCGGTAAAACACACAGACGAGATGTTCCAAATAATAATAAAATTTAACCAGTCCTGTGTAAAACACACAGCATGATCTGATGTTCCAATGAATAATAGAAGAATGTCACCAAGTATAGGTAAACTAAGCGTGATACAAAAGTTATTCCAATGTAATAATAAGCGATGGAATAACATAAAGGATTTCACCAAGTATAGGGTATCACAGCGTATCTGAGGTTATGTATAGGGTATGCCACTTTTACAAAGTTATTCAATGAATGATAATGAATGGAATAATGTGTTCTCTTCAAGAAGAAAGAATAACACCCCTTACAGTAAAAAAGAACGAATATAGAAGTAGTGAAGTAGCGTAATACTCTTTTCTTTCTATTTTTCTCTCTATAGCTTCTCTTTATAATTTCTCTCTCTAGAGTTTTAATGAATTAAGTAAGAAAATAATGAAGGAATGAGCTTCTATTTATAGGAAAATGGAATGCATAAGTAACTAATCCATGAACGGTCCCGATTGATTTACTTTAATCGGACGGTCCATATTTAAAGAAAAATCTTTTAAATAAAATATAATATATTCTATTTATATAAAATATTTTACTATGCAAACACTATGCAACACTATGCAAAACATATGCTACGCAACTACTATGCATAATAAAATATAATATATTCTATTTATAGAATAACTTTAATAAAGTATTCTATTTTATATAAAAGATGTTTATTTTATTACGTTAATAATACTGAATAAAACAAAAGCGTCATTATCGCTATAATAATTCATATTATTAATCGACAATAATAGAATCAAACCGTAGTGACTTCTCACATAAGCATCAATAATCAATCACCGGTAATACTACTGTAACCACACACATTCTTTATCTTTTACTACTCTAAGTAGTTCAACAATAACCACGGTAAAACTTCCGCCGTTATTTCAATAAAATATTTTTGTCGTTTTCTCAATCCGCATAATAATTACATTATTAAGTCCACCAATGATTGAGTAGTTGTACGAATATTCCCCGCTTAAACCGAATATTCCCGACCAATCGAATATAATATAACCACTTGCATACTTTGCAAAATTTATAAATACTACCCACAACTATAATATTATCTTAAATTCACACCATAATATTAAAAAATTATTTCAACAAAATTTAAATCTTTATTGATAAAATCAAGGGTCTCACAATCTCCCTCCTTATGGAATTTACGCCCTAAATTAGGGGTACGACACGATATGATAAAGAGGTGAGGATACCTTGAATACCTTTATCGTCGAAAAACATTAAATTCATTTTTTGCAATCCCACCAAAGATATTCATTAACAATTCATCTTTGCACTACAGGCCAAAGATATACAAATCAGTAAAACCAATAATCTTGAGACTCGACAATAGTATCACAACCATGAATTATCCATACACTCATTGGCTAAGGATATTCGTGTTTTCAATTACTGGCCATGATTATACCGAATAATCCGTAATTCATAATCATACCAAGTCTATCAATGCACTACTGACGAAGATGACTTTTACCACATCCATGAATTAATATTTCATTCTTTGAGACTCAACAATAATTAATCCATATCATCGAATCATCCACCTTTACTACGGCCAAGGATATTCATTAGTATCACGACCACGAATTATCCATGCACTACTGCGAAGATAATCGTGTATTCATTAGTATCACGACCACAAATTATCCATGCACTACGGCGAAGATAATTGTGTATTCATTAAGATCACGACCACAAATTATCCATGCACTACGGCGAAGATAATTGTGTATTCATTAGTATCACGACCACAAATTATCCATGCACTACTGCGAAAGATAATTGTGTATTCATTAAATATCACGACCACAAATTATCCATCCACTACGGCGAAAGATAATTGTGTATTCATTAAGTATCACGACCACAAATTATCCATGACTACTGCCAAAGATAATTGTGTATTCATTAAGATCACGACCACAAATTATCCATACACTTCTGGCGAAAGATAATTGTGTATTCATTAGTATCACGACCACAAATTATCCATGCACTACGGCCAAAGATAATTGTGTATTCAATTACTGATTATGATTATCTTAGAACAATCCACAGTCATAATCATACCAAGTCCATCTATGCACTACAGGTGCTATGATGACTTTCAACATAATATAAGCATGAGGATAATGATATAAAGAATCAATCAAATGAGATAAAGGATAAATATTAAACATTTATAATATAATTTATCCGAGATTCAAGAATATCTGTGACGCCCCAAAATTAGGTATACATCACCCATCTTGGGTCGCCACTTACACATGGTACATAAATTCAAATACAACTTACTAATATAATCGCCGTAGGTACAATACGACGTAAAGCGTGAGATTGAATACAAATATTGTCTACTAGATATTATACAAACTCAAAAGGAGTCCTCATTACAACTATTATCACACTATTTCACGAATAGTGAGGACTACTAATGCTATCCTCTGGACCATTACTCCGTTCCCAGGCTAAATCCCAACTATGTTCTCATTTCAAAGAGAATAAAGTGAAAAGAAAGGGTGAGCTCAACTAGCCCAAAGAAGAAATATTATGACTAAGATAATGCGAATAAATTATCATTAGCCTTCAACAGTGTTAAAGCGATAAAATACAATAGACAACCCGGTTTAATCGCTAGCTTGAATAAGCAACCCATTAAAAGAGTCAAGTAGAGAATAAAGTCTACTATCTTTTAGGTTTTAAAGGTTTTCATCAATTTTTATCATTTGAGACTTCATTAATAAATAAACCACCACATCTAATCATCCCCATTACCACGGTCAAGGATTTTCATCAAATTATCAATGGTCATGACTATCTTAAATCACCCACAGTGTCATAATCATACCAAAAACTATCCATCACCGTGCATTACTGAGCCAATTTGAGGACTTTTGTCACATCATTTATATCAAGTCATGATTATACTGAATGATCCTGAGTCATAATCATACTAAGTTCATCTATGCACGTAAGCCAAAGATAACATAATATAACATGAGGATGATGACAATGACATAATAATTCAATAAAACAAGTTCAAGAATTATTTAATCCATGAATTATTAACGTCCAAATTATCAACATAATCTTTGTTTCATAGAGTAAAATTCAAGAATGATCGGAAGAATATTTCCGTGAAAGATCTCGGATGAAACGCAAATATCGAGGATATTCTACTAATTTCATGGAGTATAGAAGTCAAAGTTTTAACCAATTGGGTATAATAAAGAATGGAATAACAAAAGAAATCACCATGCATGCGGTGCTTTCAGCATAAAGCGAGTTATTCCAACAGAATAATAATAACGGAACCGGTCGGTGAAATTACATGCAAGCAGGATGTTCCAATGTAATAATAAAGATGGAACCCGATCCGGTTAAAAAACACAGATAGGATATTCCAGCAGAATGATAAAAGATTTTACCGGTCCGATGTAAAACACATGCATGGATGTTCCAATGAATAATAAAAAGCGGAACCGAGTCCTGTAAAACACACGCATGTGGATGTTCCAATGTAATAATAGAAGAATGTCACCAAGTATAGGGTAAACACAGCATTATCTGAGTTATTCTAACGAATAATAAGCAATGGAATAACATAAGGATTTCACCAAGTATAGGGTATCTGCGTGATCAAAGTTATGTATAGGGTATGCCACTTTTACGAGTTATTCAATGAATAATAGTGAATGGAATAATGTAAGTTCTCTTCAAGAAGAAAGAATAACACCCCTTACCGTAAAAAAGAACCGAATATAGAAGTAGTGAAGTAGCGAGAATACTCTTCTTCTTTCTATAACTTTCTCTCTATAAACTTCTCTCTATAATTTCTCTCTAGAGTTTCAATGAATTCGTAATGAAAATAATGAAGGAATGAGCTTATTTATAGGAAAATAGAATGCATAAGTAATTAATCCATGAGCGGTCCAGATTGATTTACTTTAATCGACGGTCCATATTTAAAGAAAAATCTTTTAAATAAAATATAATATATTCTATTTATATAAAACATTTTACTATGCAAACACTTTATGCAATACTATGCAAAACACTATGCAAAACACTATAAAAACACTATATCTGACTATATGCGTAATAAAATATAATATATTCTATTTATAGAATAACTTTAATAAAGTATTTCTATTTTATATAAAAAGATATTTACATTTTATTACGTTAATAATACTGAATAAAACAAAGCGTCATTATCGTTATAATAATTCATATTATTAATCGTGATAATGGAATCAAACCGGTGACTTCACATAAGCATCAATAATCAATACCGTGTCTTCTTATGCAACCACACGATTCTTTGTACTTTTACTACTAAGTAGTTCAACAAAAGAACCACGGTAAAACTTCCGTTATTTCAATAAAATATTTTTTGTCGTTTTTCTCAATCCGAATGAATAATTACATTGTTGGGGTCCACCAATGATTGAGTAGTTATGCGAATATTCCCTGCTAAATCAAATATTCCCCAATCAATCGAATATAATATAACCACTTGCATACTTTGCAAAATTTATAAATACTACCCACAACTATAATATTATCTCAAATTCACACCATAATATAAAAAATTATTTTGACAAAATTTAAATCTTTATTGATAAAATCACTGGGTCTCACAATATCCCCATGTTTTCAATCACTTAATAATCTCATAATCTAATATCATTAATATTATAACAATATTTTAATCACTTCTTAAATTTATAAACAATTTATCTTAATTGTTTACGCTTTACCATATAATGCATTTAATCATTCAAAATGTCATACTCATAAGATATCATCACCAATTATCAAATCTCTCAAAAAATATGCATATACTCTATATAAGATTCTCTAGCCATAAAATCCTATTTTCAACTTTTGTTACTTCACATAACATATTTAACTCATATGTTCAGTAAATTAAACTATTTTCATGAAAATACCAAATCAGTCCCAAAATATTTCTTTTCTGGGATTTAGCATAATATAGTCTCATAATGAACATATATTTTTCTCGAATTTTAAAATTCATTTACTATTTTTCAAAAATCAATTTCTAATTAATTCCTTAAGAAATTAGCTACCTCAAGTTTAACTCAAAATTCCCAAATCTTGGCAGGACCTTACACATGTTAACGTGAGCTTCTAGTTTAAATTTCATGGTCATCGGAGTTATAGAACTCCGGTTATAGCGTTTTAAATCGGAAAAACCTAAATATTGAAATAGTCATAACTTGCTCATTTTAAGTCGAAATGAGCTCATTTTTGGACAGGAGGTACTTTATACCATATAATTTCATGTCCCAAAAGGCCAGAAGTTTTCTCATAATTTAAGTGGCCAAAACAGCCTCTCTAAAATCATGGCGAAAGCTTTTTCGGTTTTTGCAGCTTTGCACTCCTTTGCTAAAATCAGTCCACACAAAAATCTACAACACCTTTTCCAGTAATTCCACTTGGATTAGTTAGGTAACTCATAGATCTAACTCTAGGACTTGACCACATTCAAAATTCAAAATATAACAGGAGATATGGTCAATTGAATTTCATGTTACGTTTTCACTAAAATCGATTTTCAACTCTTTGTGATTTCTAAGAAACTTTCATGTTTTCACATACTAACCAACATAACTCATCATAAAACTTACTAATACCACGAATACCCATGATTTTCATTATTCCAATGCTTTTATTATGACTTTCATCATAAACCACGTAAATTATTCATTTTAGTTGAAGAAATATTTGAGGGTTTAAGAAATGGGTTTTTATCTTTGGGGTCAATACAAAATTTGATTTCACGTTCTAAGTAGGCTAAGAAGTCTTCAAGAATCGCCAGAAATTTATTAATAATAGAAATATCATTCAATCTGTGACTCTCATCCAAGACTTGGATAAGTCGTCACATTGATACCAACTGTGACTTCTATCCCTTAACCTAGATAGCACCTCACAATGATACCTATAACCTTGCCATCTTCATTCACGATGTCGCTTCACGAGAGTCTAGGCTTGGTTGCATTCCACACAAGGAAGTTAACAACGAAAGGTTCGGGGCTCTTTACTTATGGCTTGATATGACAATGATTGACTTTAGTGGTTTGGTTACTTTGAATTCGCATAACAGGATGGTTATGAATATAAAAGCTAACAACCTTACGAAAAGCATGATGAGTAGTTAACCAATTGATTCCAAAATCACATCAAAGGCAAGTATTTTCAAAAGATAAGATCGACAATTAACGTGAAAGTGTTTATTTGAATCAAAAAAAAAATTTAAAATAATAGCGGTAACGAAGGCTCCTACTAACGAAGTTTCAACCAATAAGTCAAAGTCTAACTTCTCCGGAGTCAAATTTAAACGTTGAACGCAACTAGGTGAAATAAAAGAGTGGGTAGAACTGGTATCTAACACGGTATAGACTTCCAAGAGCTTATGATTACTTACATGATAATTTTATTCAGTTCCTCGTCACGAAAAAAAACGCTCTCTCTTAACTCTACGGCTCTGGTTTGTGCGGGATGACCTTTGGTGCCTCCATCCTAGTTGAATTAAATCTTGATGAAATCACAAAATCGAGCTAAGTGGCCTTCTCTTCCACAATTATAACATGCTTTGGATGGCATGGCGCAGTTCGGACTGATGTGTCCCTCTCTTCCGCATTTGAAGCATATGATAGGTGGTCCTTCTCCTTCCTTAACAACAGGTGCTGGTGCTAACGTCTTTCCATCATTGTTGAATCTCCTTTTCTTGAAATGTCCATTCTTATTATTTTGGCCCCGATTACCACCGGTGGTTACCATATCTCGCCTGTTGATTCCCTCCACGCTTTGTTGTCACCGCCGATGACTACTTTATTTGTATTATAATTTCTTGCTTCTCTCTTTTAAGTTAATAATGACTCGTTATCGCTGCTCTCATCGCCCGAGCCTATTTACAACATCTGAATAAAAACACGGTTTATGAGAAATAAGATGTTGGCGTATCTCTGCTTCAAACCTCTTAAAAACATTGGCAGCCATTCTCTCTTCATTATCCACCAAGTGGGGCCTTGAATCGTGATAACTCATAAATTTTTGCCTCGTGTTGCGACACGGTATTGTTTTGTTCCAACTTGATAAACTCCACCTCCTTCATGTGGCGAATACTTTCGGGAAAGTATTTGTCGTTGAAACGACTCTGGAACTTCTCCCAAGATATCTTGATGACAAAGAGGGTTGAGTCGTTTTACTGGAATTCCCACCAAAGATGTCACCTCCTCCGGCTCAACGTAAAGGCGTGAAAAGGAACCTTTTGCTCCTCGGAGCATCCCAAGACATCAAATATCTTGGTAATCTGCTTAATCCATGCTTCCGCGAGAAGTGGTTTTGGCTCTCCCTTAAACTCCGTGGTCCCAACTCCTTGAATTGTTTAGCGGTGACCGCCTGAGAGTTTTCCGTGTTTCCACTACGTTTTGGGCGAAGAGTCGCTTTCACCGATGTTGCATGAATTCTAAAACCTTTTAAGCGTCTGGTCATTCATCAATTGATCGGTGTTGTTGTTTACGGAGGATTATCGCCATCCCGTTGCACATTGTCTCGATTATTGATCTGTGGAGAATCAGCGAGTTCCCGTGCTCCAATGCTTATCTCAACATTTTCGGATGCCATTTTCAAATCGCCACAAAACCGGGGTTAATTAACTTTGTCACATATTATCCTATACACCGTGAGCCAATTAAATACCAAATAAACTTAGGTAGGTCATACTAGCGAAGGAATTTCCGTCTCTCCCTCCTAGTTCTATTCTCACCTCTTGGCCAGGGATCATATCCCTAAGCTCGATACCAAACCTGACGCCCCAAAATTAGGTATCGTCACCCATCTTGGGTCGCCACTTACATGGTACATAAATTCAAATACAACTTACTAACCTAACGTAAGTGTATGCAATACGACATAAATCGTGAGTTTGAATACAAATATTTTCTACTAGATATTATACAAACTCAAAAGGAGTCCTCATTACAACTATTATCACACTATTTCACGGAATAGTGAGGACTACTAATGCTATCCTCTCGGACCATTACTCCGTTCCCAGACTTCGTCCCATGTATGTTCTCATTTCACGAAGAGAACGGTGAAAGAAAGGTGAGCTCAACTAGCCCATGAAAAATATTATGACTAAGATAATGCGAGAATAAATTATCATTAGCCTTCAATGATGTTAAACGATAAAATACAATAGACAACCAGTTTAATCTGCGATGGAATATCGATCCATTAAAAGAGTCAGTAGAGAATAAAATCTACTATCTTTTAGGTTTTAAAAGGTTTTCATCAATTTTTATCGGCGAGACTCGACAATAAATAAACCACCACATCTAATCATCCTGTATCCACGGTCAAGGATTTTCATCAAATTATCAATGGTCATGACTATCTATAGAACCACCCCGGTCATAATCATACCAAAAAACTATCCATCAACTTGCATTACAAAGCCACCTGAGGACTTTTATCACATCATTTATAACAAGCCATGATTATACCGAATGATCCTCGGTCATAATCATACTAAGTTCATCTATACACGTAAGCCAAAGATAACATAATATATCATGAGGATGATGACAATGACATAATAATTCAATAAAACAAGTTCAAGAATTATTTAATCCATGAATTATTAACGTCCAAATTGTCAACATGATCTTTGTTTCAGAGAGTAAAATTCAAGAATGATCGGAAGAATATTTCCATGAAAGATCTTTGGATGAAACGCAAATATCAAGGATATTCTACTAATTTCATGGAGTATAGAAGTCAAAGTTTTAACCAACCGGGTATAATAAAGAATGGAATAACAAAAGAAATCACCATGCATGCAGATTTCGATGCATGCGAGTTATTCCAATGTGAATAATAATAACGGAACCAGTCGGTGAAATTCACACCAAGCGGGATGTTCCAACAGAATAATAAAGATGGAACCGATCCTGTAAAACACATGAGATAGATATTCCAACGGAATGATAAAGATTTTAACCAGTCCTGTGTAAAACACACGACGGGATGTTCCAACAGAATATAATAAAACGGAACCAGTCCCGTGTAAAACACACGATGTGGATGTTCCAAATGAATAATAGAAGAATGTCACCAAGTATAGGTAAACTCATGTATCAAAGTTATTCCAAAATGAATAATAAGCAATGGAATAACATAAGGATTTCACCAAGTATAGGGTATCTGGCGTGATACGAGTTATGTATAGGGTATGCCACTTTTACAGTTATTCCAACGAATGATAATGAATGGAATAATGTAAGTTCTCTTCAAGAAGAAAGAATAACACCCTTACCGTAAAAGAAATGAATATAGAAGTAGTGAAGTAGCGAGAATACTCTTCTTCTTTCTATTTTCTCTCTATAAACTTCTCTCTAATTTTCTCTCTCTGTAGTTTCATGAATTCGTAAGAAAATAATGAAGGAATAAGCTTCTATTTATAGGAAAATGGAATGCATAAGAACTAATCCATGAGCAGTCCAGATTGATTTACTTTAATCTGACGGTCCATATTTAAAGAAAAATCTTTTAAATAAAATATAATATATTCTATTTATATAAAAACATTTTACTATGCAAACACTATACAACACTTATGCAAAAACACTACGCAAAACACTATGCAACACTATGCGTAATAAAATATAATATATTCTATTTATAGAATAACTTTAATAAAGTATTCTATTTTATATAAAAAAGATGTTTCGCTTTTATTACGTTAATAATACGAATAAAACAAAACGTCGTTATCGCTATAATAATTCATATTATTAATCGTGATAATAGAATCAAACCGAGGTGACTTCTCACATAAGCATCAATAATCAATACCGTAATTCTTTATGCAACCACCACG
Organism: Panax quinquefolius; assembly: GCA_020205615.1. NCBI lineage: Eukaryota > Viridiplantae > Streptophyta > Magnoliopsida > Apiales > Araliaceae > Panax > Panax quinquefolius. Next base: position 52,734 of record JAINUW010000201.1, on the reverse strand, counting down.
TATTCTTCGTACTTTTACTAAAGGTAGTTCAACAAGAACTACGGTAAAACTTCCATGAGTTATTTCAATAAAATATTTTTGTCGTTTTCTCAATCCGATAATGAATTACATTAATGGGGTCCACCAATGATTGAGTAGTTATACGAATATTCCTCGCTAAACCTAATATTCCCCGAGGCCAATCGAATATAATATAACCACTTGCATACTTTTGCAAAATTTATAAATACTACCCACAACTATAATATTATCTTAAATTCACACCATAATATTAAAAAATTATTTCAACAAAATTTAAATCTTTATAGATAAAATCTGGGGTCTCACATTTAAAAAGTGAGTACCGACCCATTTTTTATTTACGGAATCTTATGCACGACATCCCATTCTTCTTCTCGTCATCCAACCAATCAAGAAGTTCTTAATAAATCCAATTTGTACTTGAACAAGTGCATGCATCATTCAATAACCTCGTGTGTTCTTTTTCTTTGCTTGACTTGGACTTTTCATGAGAGACTCACTTTGCCAATTACACTTAAAAAAATTAGAGGAACGACTACTACATTTGATTGTGATCAACTAATTAATTTTATGTCCTAAAGTTTTTTTGTGAAAATTACTTCCAAAATGACTAAACCGATTATTACTTAAAAAACTAGAGGAACTACTACTACACTTGCTTGTGATTAACTAATTGATTTTTTGTCTAAAGTTTTTTTGTGGAAATTCTTTCAACATGACTAAACCGATTACTACTCAATTTATTATATTACCCCATCTACGAGGACGACTCAAGTGATTGCGAAATTTCTCTCCAAAATCCTTATTTTATTGTTGTTCCAAGTGGGTTAGGGTCTCATTTCTTGGTAGGATCCAAGTCATCCAACCAAGACAGCAAGTGCTTGCATTATTCAATAATAACTTGTTTTTTTTTTGCTTGTCTTGAACTTTTCAGGGGAAACTCACTTTGCCAATTATATTTGGAAAAACTAGAGGAACGACTACTACACTTGATTGTGATAAACTAATTGATTTTTTGTCCTAAAGTTTTTTCGTGAAAATTACTTCCAACATGACTAAACTGATTACTACTCAATTTATTCTATTACCCCATCTACGAGAACGACTTAATTGATTGCAAAGTTTCTCTCCAAAATTCTTATTTTATTGTCATTCTAAGTGGGTTAATGGTCTCATTTTTTGGTAGGATCCAAGTCATCCAACCAATCAAGAAGACAACAAGTGCTTGCATTATTTAATAACTTACTTTCTTTTTCTTTGCTTGACTTGGACTTTTCATGGGAGACTCATTTTGCCAATTATACTTAGAAAAACTAGAGGAAGGACTACTACACTTGATTGTGACTATCTAATTGATTTAATGTTCTAAAGTTTTTTCGTGGAAAGTACTTCCAACATGACTAAACTAATTACTACTCAATTTATTCTATTACCCCATCTACGAGGACGACTCAAGTGATTGCGAAGTTTCTCTCCAAAATCCTTATTTTATTGTCGTTCCAAGTGGGTTAGGGTCTCATTTCTTAGTAGTATCCAAGTCATCCAACCAATCAAGAAGACAACAAGTACTTGCATTATTCAATAAAAACTTGCTTTCTTTTTCTTTGCTTGACTTGGACTTTTCATGGGAGACTCACTTTGCTAATTATACTTAGAAAAACTAGAGGAACACCTACTACACTTGATTGTGATCAACTAATTGATTTTCTGTCATAAAGTTTTTTTCGTGGAAATTGTGACGCCCCCAAAATTAGGTATACATCACCTATCTTGGGTCGCTAGATACATGATACAGAATTCAAATACAACTTACTAATACAACTGTAGTGTACAATACGACAAAACATAAACTGTGAGTTTGAATACAAATATTGTCTACTAGAGATTATACAAACTCAAAAGGAGTCCCCATTACAATTATTATCACACTATTTCACAGAATAGTATGAACTACTAATGCTATCCTCTGGACCATCACTCCGTTCCCCGACTCGTCCCAGCTATATTCTCATTTCCTTAAGAGAACGGTGAAAGAAAGGGTGAGCTCAACTAGCCTAGTAAGAAATATTATGACTAAGATAATGCAGAATAAATTATCATTAGTCTCCAACAATGTTAAACTGATACAATATAATAGACATCAAGTTTAACTGCAGCGGAACAAGCAATCCATTAAAAGAGTCAAGTAGAAAATAAAATCTACTATCTTTTATGATTTAAAAGGTTTTTCATCATCATTATCGGCTGAGACTCGACAAATAAATATTCTACATCATCGAATCACCCCTGCACTATGGCCAAGGATATTCTTTAGTATCACGACCACAATTATCTATACACTACGGGCCAAGAATATTTATGTATTCATTAATGGTCATGATCATGCCAACAACTATCCATTAATGCACTACGGGCCAATGAGGATTTTTACCACATCATTTGTAATATTACGGTCATGAATACACTGAATAATCCATGGTCATAATCATACCAAGTCCATCTATGCACTACAGGCCACAGATTACTTTCAAAAAAATATAAATATGAGGATGATGACAATGATATAAGAATTCAATAAAACAAGTTCAAGAATTAATTTATCCGAGAACTAATAATGTCCAAATTATCAACATGATCTTTGCTTTGTAGAGTAAAATTCAAGAATGATCGAGAAGAATATTTCCATGAAAGATCTTTGGATGAAGTACAAATATCAAGGATATTCTACTAATTTCATGGAGTATCGAAGTCAAAACTTTAACCAACCGAGTATAATAAAGAATGGAATAACAAAAGAAATCACCATGCACGCGGTACTTGACAGACAAGCAGTTATTCAGCGAGAATAATAAAAGATGGAACCGGTCCGGTGTAAAAACACTGCATGTGGATGTTCCAACGATAATAATAAAGACGGAACCACGTCCGGTGTAAAACACACGGACATGATGTTCCAACAGAATAATAATAAGATGGAACCAGGTCCGGTGTAAAACACACAGACAAGATGTTCCAACAGAATAATAATAAAAAGACGGAACCGGTCCGGTTAAAACACACAGTAGACATGATGTTCCAATGAATAATAGAAGAATGTCACCAAGTATAGGGTAGACCGCGTATACAAAGTTATTCCAATGAGAATAATAAGCAATGGAATAACAACAGATTCTCTTCATGAATAAGAAAAAGAATAACACCCTTCTAGTAAAAAGAACTGAATATAAGAGTAGTTAAGTGGCGAAATCTTTTCTTCTTTCTACTATAATTTTCTCTCTCTAGAGTTTGAAAGTGAATTAAAAAATAATGAAGGAATGAGTTTCTATTTATAGGAGAATGGAAGTGTACTGTTTATGAACGAATTATTTCTTGCGAATTATTTCTTCAACTAAATATAATAAAGTCAATCAACTAACCAATAAAATCACAACAAAAATTAAAATATAATACATATATATAAACACATGTTTTCAACTTATATATGTCAATATTTACGCCACTTAATTTTTCTCCCCCATAACCAACATCAATCCCCCACCCACCCAAAAATCAATTTCACTACACTCTTACACATCACTATCACACTTCCACTTTTCCACCATTTTCCACTCACACACACACACACCTATCACTTTCAAATATCACTTTCTCCTACCATATACTCAATACATACATATACTTCCATACGTATACTCTTCCATTTCCAAAATCATTTTTTCAACACCTTTAAATAATTTTCTACCGATTATTTTAAAAAATAGGTAAATAGGAATCCATAAAATAAGCAAACTTCATAAAAATCACCTTAATAATTTTAACAACATTTATCATCTTTATTACAACTCACAATATTAATCGACCAGGTCGTTCCCAGGAAAGTGGGGCTTTCCAATAAGATTTGTCCTGATGGCGCATGATTAGGTGACCAAACCTCTCCTTGATGAGAACTTCTAGACATCGTTAATATTGCAAATAATAATATTAATAATTTTGTCGTTTCAATTATTGATTTTAACAATATAATAAATATCGATAATAATTGAATCAAATAACGTGAGATACTATGTAAGACCCCAACTTATTATTAATGAAATTTAATTTTCTCTATTTATTATTTTAAAATAGTAAGGGTTGATTTGATTAATGTGGATAGTTATGGGTAAAATCACGAAATATTTCAAAATAAGCAAGTGGTTATAAAATATTCATTGTTGTCGGGGAATATTACGTTTGGTCGTGGAATATTCTTCTTTGCTCGGGAATATTAAATGCAATGACTGCGATCTTTTAATGGGCCCATAACTTGAAAGCGATTGGATGAAGAAAACGACAAATATAAGTTGTTTAAAAATAACGACGTAGTTATTCTGATTATCTTGTTAAAATACTCGGTTGGTTAAAACACACGATAGCTACACGGTATTGAACCAATTATTGATTCTTACGTGAAGGCACTACTCAATAATGGTTATAGTAATTCTTTATTCGATATTTTATTGATTTAATAATTCTTTGCGTTGATATTTTATATTCTTTGTTGTTTGATAATTGTCATTACACGGTATTTTTCATTATCGAAGCAATAATTCATATTATCTGAATAATATTATTAGATAACATTATTGGCGATGTCTAGAAAGTTACATCAAGGAGAGGTTTGGTCACCTAATTGCGCGCCGCCATGATGAGAGAAATTCTTATTGAAAGCCCGTCTTTCCAGGAGCTGCACAGGTTGTCAATATTGTGATTACGTAATATTATTTGTGAATAATTAATTATTGATTCATATGATGAGGAAAATATTGATTTTATGTGGATATAAATGGAGAAAATTTTTAATGTGGTTGTGGCGCCCCCAAAATAAGTATACATCACCCATTACGAGTTGTCGATACATGATGCGAAAAACAACTACAACTTTATTATTACAACGATAAAAAGCGTGAGTTTGAATACAAATATTATCTTCTAGACAATATCTATACTCAAATAAATCCTCATCACATTTATTGATACATTATTTTACAAAAATGGTGAGGACTACTAAACAATTCTTTCTAAAACCTTCATTCCATACCCAGGCTAAATACTATCTTATATTCTACGCCTCCTGAGAAAAAAAAAATGGAACAAAAAGGAAAGGGTGAGCTCAACTAGCCCGATAAAGAATATTATGACTAAGATAATATCAACAAATTATCGTTAGTCTTCACGAGGGAAAATCTAATAGAATCTGATAGACAACAAATTTTAAATCAATATTATTGTGAAATAATAATTCATTAGAAGAGTTAAGTAGAGAATGCAAACTACTATCTTCTATGTATGAATTTAAAAGTTCATCGTCTATCTTTTATCCTGTAACATCAATCGATATACATCTGAAATCAAATATTCATCTTTGCACTACTGGCCGAAGATATTCATCGATTAGTCGTGTTCATCTAAACACTGTTCATCTTTTTGCTACTGACGAAGATATTCTTGAAAATCATTCATCTTTTGTACTACGGGCCAAAGATATTCAATAATATCATCATTTAAGGCGAGGATGATGAAAAATATTTTAAAAGAAATCGAATCCGGTGAAACAAAATGACAAAGATTAAGGATTAAGGATTAAGTACTTTTTTTATCCATGTTCAAAATACCTCAAAAATAATCATAGTGGTGTAAAATTCAAGAATGATCAAAACATGGATACAATCAAAGCTAGTATCCGAATATAGATATTTTGGACAAAAAGAAGAAATTTTATTTTTTGGTGAATAGTCTTGAGTATAAGTGAATAGTCATTATATCGTGAATAGTAACTCAGACACCAAAAGATAGAAATTTCCCAAAAAAAACATCTTCACGCTTCATGAATAGTACTACTGAAACTTTGAATAGTAACTCATGAATAGTAACTCGTGAATAGTAACTTTGAATAGTAACTCATAAATAGTAACTATTGAATAGTAACTCATAATAGTAACTTGATATGGAAAAAAATTTGATAAAAGTTTCAACGAATATTTCAACATAATGATATTGAAGAAATAATATCATTTGAGAAGAAAATAACATCCACTTACCTCGAAAGATTAGTACTTAAATTTGGAATCTAGGGTATAGTCTTTGAAGAGAACTTGCACTCTAACAATACTCAAAGTATACTCACAAGAATACGCTCAATATATCGAGAGAGAAATAGAGAAAACTTGGGTTTACGTGTGTGTTTTCAATTCTAACCTAAGCACCTATTTATAGGAAAATGCTTAGAACACAAAGTAGAAAATTGAATATAATATTAATATATTTTTCATATTTTCTTTAGCCCACCTTAGAACAACTGATCTCAGCCCATTTGATTCACATGTGAGGCCAACTTAGTTAAAAAAACGTTTTTCTCAAAATAATTAACTAAAACTCCCAAAAATTAATTATTTGAACTTGAACTTGAACTTCAATAATTCATAATAAATAGCCCTTTTATCGGAAAATTCAAATCTCGTGATTTTTTATAGGAAATTCAATTCTCTACAACTTTGCGGAAGAAAGTTTTTTCAAATTCCAAACAAAAATTGGCCAAAAAATCCACAAAGCGAAGCGATTTTACGGTATAATCAAATTTCGGTCGATAAATGGGGTCCATGAACATGTTTAACATGTTTTAAATATTTATTGTAACAAAATACTCTTCCTCCTCGTATACTCATATATCCCACATTACGTTGTAAAAATATCACCATTATTATATTATTATAATATAATAATATATTTAAATAAATTATTTTATCATAAAAGATAAAATTTCAATTTTCAACAATTGTCACATTAAAAATTTTCTCCATCTATATCCACATAAAATCAATATTTTACTTATCATATGAATCAATAATTAATTATTCACAAATAATATTACAAAATCACAATATTAATGACCGTGGGCGGTTTCCGAAAAGAGGGGGCTTTCGATAAAATTTCTCCTTCTTGTAGCGCGCATTAGGTGACCAAACCTCTCCTTGAGCGAAACTTTCTAGACATTGCCAATAATGTTATCTAATAATATTATTGAGATAATATGAATTATTAGCCGATAATGAAAAATCTTGTGTAATGACAATTATTGAAACAACAACAATATAAAATATCAATATGACAATTATTAAATCAATAAAATCTTTGAGCGATAATTCTTTAACCATTATTGAGTAGTGCCTTCTTACGTAAGAATCAATAATTGGTGCAATACTGGTAATTCTCTGTGTTTTAACCACAAGAGTATTTTAACGATATTAACTTGGTAACAACTTCTGTAGTTATTTTAAAAAACTTATATTTGTCGTTTTCTTCATCAATAAAGCTTTTAGTTATGGGGCCCACACATGGTTTTGTGAGTCGTGCGAATATTCCCACGACGATGAATATTCCACGACCAACGAATATTCCCAAAACAATGAATATTTTATAACCACTTGCTTATTTTGAAATATTTGCGTATTTTACCCTAACTATCTACATTAATCAAATCAACCCTTACTATTTCAAAATAATAAATAGAAAATTAAATTTCATTAATAATAAGTTGGGGTCTTCTGACCTCCCTCCTTATGAAATTTAAGTCCTCGAAATTGGCGTCACGTACACAGTGTTTGAAAAGGTGAGGATACCTCACTTTCATTTAGTTTCCAATTCCCGGTCATTTCCTCTATAGCATGATTCCTCCACAAAAACTTTAACTTGTGGTATGACCTTTCTTGGCGTGGGACATGCTCCTTCCTATCCAAGATCTTGGCAATACCTCCTCATAATACGTTAAGTCTTGGCTATCTCGTCCAGGTTCTAACTCTATATACGTGGTTGGGTCTTTCACATATTCTGAAATGCGATATGTGAAACACATTATGAACACGAGACATACTTTCGAGGTATACTTAGCAGTCTATAGGCTACATTTCCTACTCGGTCGAGAATTTGAAATGGACCCGATAAATGCGTGGATTGAGCTTTCCTCTCTTCCCAAATCTTGTAACTCCCTTCCATGGAAGCAACTCGCATGACAATACATGATCCCCACACTAAATTCCACGTCCTTTCGATGAAGATCCGCATAACTCTTTTGTCGATCTTGTCTTGGTTTATATCGTTATCGAATCATTTGGATCTTTTTCGTAGTCATACGTACTAACTCGGGTCCCAACAATGTTTGCTTCACCCACCTCGTCCCAACATATTTGGAAGCGACACTTTCGTCCATATAATGCTTGAAATGGAGCTACACTATACTTGCACGATAGCTGTTGTTGTAGGAGAATTCCACCAATGGTAAATACTTATCCCAGCTGCCCTTGAAGTCTGGGACACGAGTCTTAATAAATCTTCAAGAGTTTGAATAGTCCTTTCGATTGTCCGTCCGGTTTGAGGATGGTATGCTTAGAAGCCAATCGTAAATCCGTGCCCATAGCTTTTTGCAAGCTAACCCAAAATCTTGAAGTGAATCTTGGGTCACGATCCAAAACTATGGATCTGGGCATGCCATACAACCTCACAATCTCATTCACGTACATACTAGCAAGGCGTTCAAGTGAATAAGTCTCCGTGTCGGCAATAAATGAAAGCGGAACTTGGTTAATCTATCAACAATAACCCAAATATCATTGATGCCTTGAAACCGTAGGAAGACCCGTAACTTGAAATCCATGGTAATGTGTTCCCCACTTCCATTTGGAATCTCAAGTGGTTCTGAAAGCGGACCCCTTAGGTACTAGATGCTCGCCTTTACCGTTGACAAGTTAAACACATTGAGATAAACTTTGCAATCTCTCTCTTCATATTGTTCCACCAAAATGTATGTCGAAGATCACGATACATTTTAGTACTTCGAGATGGATTGCAAATGGTGTATTGTGTGCCTCCATCATAATCTTGTACTTCAAATCAGTCGTTAGGAACCTGAAAGTCAGAGTGGACTCGAAGTATTCCTTCTTCATCAATTCTAAAACTTAGGAATAGCTCCTTCTTGTACTTTCTTCTTCATACGCATCGATTCAAGATTGGGTGGCTTGAAGCAACCTTAACTTTTTCTATTAAAGTTGGCTCTGTCATATACTTGACATCATCGCTTTCGTTCCTGCATATGATCTTCTTTCAACGCGTCGGCTACCGTTCGCTTTTCGGGATGGTATTGAATAGTGTGGTCGTGAGTCTTTTAATAGCTCGAGCCAGCGTCATTTGCCGCGTGTTGAGTTCTTTTTGAGTGAAGAAATATTTAAGGCTTTTATGGTGCGAATATATCTCCACTTTCTCCCCATATAGATAGTGCCTCCATATCTTTAAGCGCTAAAAGCATTGCTGCCACTCTAGATCATGAGTAGGATAATTCCTCTCATACTCTTTAAGTTGTCATGAGGCATAGGCTATGACTTTCCCACGTTGCATGAGAACACATCCTAACCCTTTGCACGAAACATCATTTGTAGATAACAAATCCATCCGAACCGGATGGTATTGTTAGAAACAGTCTTAAAATAAGTCTCCTCTTAAGCTCTTGGAAACTCTTCTCGCATTCTTCGCTCCAAAGCGAATTTTGTATCCTTAAGAGTTAAGCGGGTTAATGGAGTAGCGATTAGAAAAACCTTCCACGAATCTTCGATAATAACCGGCTAAGCCCAAAAACTACGTACTTGATCAAACTTGGTTGCTCCCAACTTTGTATTGCTTCAATCTTAGTCGGATCAGCGGATACTCCATGTTTCGACACCACGTGCCCCCAAGGAATACTACTTCCTCGAGCGAACTTCGCATTTCTTCAATTTGGCATATAGTTTGTTTTCACGAAGCCTTTGGAGTACCGACTTCAAATGGTGCTCATGATCTTCACGACTTTTGGAATATATGAGGATGTCATCAATAAAAACAACAACAAATGATCCAAATATTCCTTGAATACTCGGTTCATCATATCCATGAAAGCCGCGAGGAGCATTAGTCGATCAAAGAAAGACATGACTAAGAAGTCATAATGCCGTCTGGGGAGTTCTAAAGCGGTCTTTGGAATATCCTCGATTCTAATCTTGGTGATGATATCCGAGCGAAGATCGATTTTTGAAAAGAATTGTGCCCCTTGCAATTTGGTCGAACAAGTCATCAATACGAGGTGAGGATACCTATTCTTGATGGTGACATGGTTCAATTCCCAATAGTCGATACAAAATCGCGTACTCCCGTCTTTCTTCTTTACGAATAAAATAGGAGCACCCCGAGGAGATGTCTTAGGGGCCGAATGAAGCCGATGTCCAACAATTCACACAGAAGTTGGACCTTTAACTCCTGAAGTTCAATAGGAGCCATTCGATATGGGGTTTTAGAAATGGGCTTTGTACGGGTTCAAGATCAATAAAGAATTCAACTTCACGTTTTGGGGTGAGCCAGGAAGTTCTTGAAATCGTCGGAAAAATCGATAACAACGGGAATATTATTCAAATTTGGCGTGTCTTTATTCAAATCCATAACATGGGCTAAGAAAGCTTGACATCCGTTTTTCAATAAGCAAATAGCTTTATGATTAGATATAGCGGTGATTGATTTTAATGGTTTAGTTGCTTGAATTAAATACAACGGGTTGGTTAGGAATATGAAAACTAACAACCTTATGAAAACAATCAATTTTGGCATGATGAGTAGTTAACCAATCAATCCTAAAATCACATCAAAAGCAAGTATCTTTAAAGAGATAAGGTCAACGGTAAGGTAATGGTGCCAACTTGAATCAAACAAGATTTATAAGCGATGGATGTGATGAAAGTTTCTCTAACGGAGTTTCCACAGAGATAGGTCAAAGTCTAATTTCTCGGTCAAGTTTAAGCGTTGAGCACAAGCGGAGAGATAAATGAATGGGTATACCGGTATCAAGTAAGGTATAAACTTAGCAAGAATTTATAAATAGCTTACCGTGATCACCTCGTTTGGGTTCCTCGCATTTTGACCGATCCACAACAAACGCTCTTCCGGAATCGTTGACTTTGACTTTTACGGGGCGATCTTTTGAGTCACCGTCCCCATTGAACTAGGTTTATTTCAGTACAATCTCGGCGATATGTCCTTCCTTTCCACAATTATAGCATACCTTGAAGCTGTTGTGGGCGGTTTGGTGATATATCCCTCTTTCCGCATTTATAGCATATAATGGGTGGTGGTTCTCCTCCCTTAGAACCGATTCTTCTTGTAACTTTATCGTCTTCATATAGTCGTTATTAAATCTTCTCTTTTAAAATCTCCTCCTGACTCGCTTCTTCTATTTTCATGGCCATGATTACCACCGGAGTGGTTACCATTTTTGTCATGTCTGTTTCTTTCTCCATTTGGTTATCATTATTACATTGGCTTCTTTATCTACGAGTGCGATCCACGGTTATGGTCCCTCGGTTGGCCAGTACTAGTTATCTCGCTTCTAATAATTGAGCCACATTTACACATCTGAATAGAGAAAATTTATGAGAAATGAGATCTTGGCGTATCTTGGGGTTTCAAACCTCTAAGAAACATCCGCGTCATCGTTCCTCATTCTCCACCAAATGAGGTGCAAACTGGGATAACTCTGCAAACTTTGCCTCGTCTTTGAGACAATCGTCGTATTGTTTTGCTCTAATCGATGAACTCCACTTCCTTCATATAGCGAACACTTTCGGAAAGTATTTGTCATTAAATAGTTCTGAAACATTTCCCAAGACATCTTGAGTCTTGGTGGATGGAGTGCGCTTCCTGAGACTCCACCGATGATGCGCCTTCGCCACGGAACATAAAGGTGGCGAATGGAACCTTCTGTTCCTCCGTGCATCCCAGAGACATGAATATCTTGGTAATTTGTTTGACCCGTGTTTCCGCCGTGATCGGATCGGCTTTCCATTAAATTCGGTGGTCCCGACTCTTTGAGCGCTTGGTTTGTGACAACCCGTGAATTACTATCATTTCCTCTGTATATTTTGAACCACGAGTCTCCCTCGTGCGATTTTGCATGAAGCTGCAAAAAGCTTCTAAACATCCCTCGTTCATCATCTGCTTTCGGTGGTGTTGTTCGCGGGAGGAACATTACCCGACTGTTGCCGCGTTCTCCTCGTTGGTGAGTACTGAGCGTCTCCACGGTCTCATTTCCATTGTTAATATTCTCGATCGACATTCTCAAATCTTGTCATAAAACAAGGGTTAATTAAGAAATCAATATATCACATAATATCCTTATATCTTGACCAACTAACAAATAAGCTTAGGTAGGACACACTTTGGCGAAGGATTTACTCGTCTCTCCTCTGGTTCTATTCCCCATCTCTCTTGGAGATCATATCCTAAGCTACGATACCAAGCTGGCGCCCCCAAAATAGGTATACATCACCCATTACGAGTTGTCAATACATGAGTGCAGAAACAACTACAACTTTATTATTACAACAATAAAAGCGTGAGTTTAAATACAAATATTATCTTCTAGACAATATCTATACTCAAATAAATCCTCATCACATTTATTGATATATTATTTTACAAAATGGTGAGGACTACTAAACAACTCTCTCTAGAACCTTCATTCCATACCCAGGCTAAATACTCATTATATTCTGCGCCTCACGAGAAGAAAATGGAACAAAAAGGAAAATGGTGAGCTCAACTAGCCCATTAAAGAATATTATGACTAAGATAATATACAACAAATTATCATTAGTCTTCACGAGGAAAAATCTAATAGAATCTGATAGACAACAAGTTTTAAATCAATATTACATGAAAATAATAATTCATTAGAAGAGTTAAGTAGAGAATGCAAACTACTATCTTACATGTATGAATTTAAAAGTTCATCGTCTATCTTTTATCCTGTAACATCAATCAATATATATCTGGAATCAAATATTCATCTTTGCACTCTGAGGCGAAGATATTCATCGATTAGTCGTGTTAATCTAAACACTGTTCATCTTTTTACTACGGGCGAAGATATTCATCGAAAATCATTCATCTTTGCCTTCTGGTAAAGATATTCCATAATATCATCATTTAAGGTGAGGATGATGAAAATATTTTTAAAAAGCGAATCCGATGAAACAAAATGACAAGGATTAAGGATTAAGGATTAAGTACTTTGTTTTATCCGTCCAAAAATACCTCAAAAAATAATCATAGTGGTGTAAAATTCAAGAATGATCAAAACATGGATACAATCAAAGCTAGTATCCGAATAGATATTTTAGACGAAAAGAAAATTTTCATTTTTTGATGAATAGTCTTAGTATTCGTGAATAATCTGAAGTATCGTGAATAGTCTGCATATCGTGAATAGTAACTCAGACACCAAAAGTTCCAAATTTGATAAAACTTCAAATCGATATTTCAACATAATGATATTGAAGAAATAATATCATTACGAAAAAATAATATCCTTACCTCGAAGATCGGTACTTGGAAACACAGGATATAGGCTATGACTTGAACTTGCCAGTATAGCAATACTCAAAATATACTCAAAATACTCACAAGAATACGCTCGATAATATAGAGAGAAACTTGAGTTTAAATTGTGATTTTCAATTCTAACCTAAGCACCCTATTTATAGGAAAATACTTAGAACACCAAAGCGAAAAATTTAATATAATATTAATATATATAATAAATCTTCTACGCCATCCTACCAGTGATCTCAAACACCTAACACATGTCTATAAACAACAAAAATGTTTTCTAAATAAAAATAATTAAAACTTCCAAAATCAATTATTTGAACTTGAACTTCAATAATTTTTAATAAATAGCCCTTTTATCGGAAAATTGAATCTCTCAAATTTTTATAGGAAATTCAATTCTCTACAACTTTACTGAGAAGAAAGTTTTCCAAATTCCAAACCTGAAATTGGCCAAAATCCACAAGCGAGCGATTTTATAAGGCTATAATAAAATTTCGATTCGATAAATGGGGTCCACTTTGAGAAAAATGGAACAAAAAGGAAAAAGGGTGAGCTCAACTAGCTCGATAAAAGAATATTATGACTAAGATAATATACAACAAATTACCGTTAGTCTTGATAGGGAAAAATCAAATAGAATCAATAGGCGACAAATTTTAAATCAATATTACATGGCGAAAATAATAATTCATTAGAAGAGTTAAGTAGAGAATGTAAACTACTATCTTCCATGTATGAATTTAAAAGTTAAATCGTCTATCTTTTATCCACTGTAACATCAATCGATATACATACGGAATCAAATATTCATCTTTGCACTTCTGAGCGAAGATATTCATCGATTAGTCATGTTCATCTAAACACTGTTCATCTTTTTGCTTTCTGACGAAGATATTCTTGAAAATCATTCATCTTTTTTACTATGAGCCAAGATATTCCATAATATCATCATTTAAAGGCGAAGATGATGAAAAATATTTTTAAAAGCGAATCGGTGAAACAAAATGTAGCAATGATTAAGGATTAAGGATTAAGGATTAAGGATTAGTACTTTGTTTTATTCACGTCCAAAAATACCTCAAAAATAATCATAGTGGTGTAAAATTCAAGAATGATCAAAACATGGATCTGATCAAAGCTAGTATCCGAATAGATATTTTAGGACGAAAAGAAAAATTTATTTTTTTTGAATAGATGAATAGTGAATAGTCTTAATATCGTGAATAGTAACTCAGGCACCAAAAGATAGAAATTTCCCAAAAAACATCTTCAACTTCATGAATAGTACTAAATGAATAATACTTCGTGAATAGTAACTTTCGTGAATAGTAACTTCATGAATAGTAACTCGTGAATAGTAACTCATGAATAGTAACTCATGAATAAGTAACCCCAGAGCATGGAAAAGTTCCAAATTTGATAAAAGTTCAACGAATATTTCAGCATAATGATATTGAAGAAATAATATCATCGAGAAGAAAATAACATCCACTTACCTCGAAAGATCGATCTTACATTTGAAACAGGGATATAGGCTATGACTTGGACTTGCACCGATATAACAATACTCAAAGTATACTCAAAATACTCACAAGAATATATTTCGATAATATAGAGAGAAAACTTGGTTTACGGTGTGATTTTCAATTCTAACCTAAGCACCTATTTATAGGAAAATCTTTAGAACACCAAAGAGAAAATTTAATAAATTAATAATATTATTTTTCAAATTTCCTCGCCCACTAATTTGGTCCAAGACATCAGCCACCATGTGACAAAACATTAAAAACGTTTTCTTAATTTAAATAATTAAAACTTCCAAAATCAATTATTTGAGACTTGAACTTTAATAATTCATAATAAATAGCCCTTTCATCGGAAAATTGAATCTCGCGAGTTTTTATAGGAAATTCAATTCTCTACAACTTTGCGGAAGAAAGTTTTTCGATTTCCAAATAGAAATTGGCCAAAATCCACAAGCGGACAATTTTACGGTATAATCAAATTTCGATCAATAAATGGGGTCCACAGACATGTTTAACATGTTTTAAACATTTATTGCAACAATAATACTCTTCCTCCTCGTATACTCATATATCCCACATTACGTTGTAAAAATATCACCATTATTATATTATTAAAATATAATAATATATTTAAATAAATTATTTTATCGGAAAAGATAAAATTTCAATTTTCAACAATTGTCACATTAAAATTTTCTCCATCTATATCCACATAAAATTAATATTTTCCTCATCATATGAATCAATAATTAATTATTCACAAATAATATTACTGAAATCCTGATATTGTGACCGGGCGGTTCAGGAAGAGGGGCTTTCGATAAAATTTCTCACTTCTTGGCGCGCAATTAGGTGACCAAACCTCTCCTTAGACGAGAACTTTCTAGACATTGCCAATAATGTTATCTAATAATATTATTAGGATAATATGAATTATTAGCCCGATAATGAAAAATATTGTGTAATAATGATTATTGAACAACAATGATATAAAATATCAACGTGACAATTATTAACTCGATAAAATCTTTGAGCGATAATTCACGTAACCATTATTGAGTAGTGCCTTCTTACGTAAGAATCAATAATTGGTGCAATACTGGTGTCTTCTTGTGTTTTAACCATAGAGTATTTTAACGGTATTACTTGTAACAACTACTGTAGTTATTTTAAACCAACTTATATTTATCGTTTTCTTCATCCATAAACTTTTTCGTTATGGGGCCCACACATGGGCTACTTGTGTCGTGCGAATATTCTGAAGCGATGAATATTCCGACGAATGAATATTCCCAATGACGATGAATATTTTATAACCACTTGCTTATTTTGAAATATTTGCGTATTTTACCCTAACTATCCATATTAATCAAATCAACCCTTACTATTTCAAAATAATAAATAGAAAATTAAATTTCATTAATAATAAGTTGAGGTCTTACGGTGACAATTGTTGAAAATTGAAATTTTATCTTTTACGATAAAATAATTCATTTAAATATATTATTATATTTTAATAATATAATAATGGTGATATTTTACAACGAATGTGGGATGTAAGACCCAGCTTTTATAAATAAAGATGAATTTTCTATAAATATTATTTTTGAATATTATGGAATAAATTTGATATAATGTTATAGTTGTGGGTAATATTTATAAATTTTGCAAAGTATGCAAGTGGTTATATTATTAGATTGGTTAGGGAATATTAGGTTTAGCGGGAATATTAAATGCAATGGCTCGATCATTGGTGGACCCCTAGCGAAATTATTGTCGGGATTGAGAAAGCGACAAAAATATTTTATTGAATTAACGGCGGAAGTTTTAGGTCACGGGTTGATCTTGTTGAACTACTTTCGGTAGTAAAAGTATAATGTCGTGTGGTTGCATAGTAGCACTACGGTATTGATTATTGATCTTATGTGAAAGTCACTCGGTTTGATTCCATTATTGTCGATTAATAATATGAATTATTATAAGCGATAATGACGTTTTATTTTATTAATTATTATTAACGTAATAAAAGCGAAACATCTTTTATATAAAAGCGAATACTTTATTAAAGTTATTACATAAATAAAATATATTATATTTTATTATGCATAGTGTTACATAGTGTTTTTGCATAGTGTTTTGCATAGTGTTGCATAGTGTTTGTATAGTAAAATGTTTTTATATAAATAGAATATATTATATTTTATTTAAAAGATTTTGCTTTAAATATGGATAAATCGAGTTAAAATAAATCAATCGGACCGTTCATGGATTAATTACTATGCATTCTATTTTCCTATAAATAGAAGCTCGTTCCTTCATTATTTTTTTACGAATTCACTTTGAAACTACAGAGAAAAACTATAGAGAGAAAGAAAAGTATTACGCTTTACTTCACTTTGCGATATTAGGTTCTTACAAGGTAGGAAATATTATTTGTTGTACTTTAAGGGGATATTATTCTTTTGTATTCATAAAGAGAACTTGATTATTCCATTAATTATTATTACATTGGAATAACTTTGTAACTTTTATATCTTGTGACACTACCTATACTTGGTGACATTCTTGATTATTACATCTTTTTATTATTACATTGGAACATCACATGCATGTGTTTTACCGGACTGGTTAAAATCTTTATTATTACATTGGAACATCACATGCATGTGTTTTTTGCGGGACTGGTTCCGTCTTTATCATTACATTGGAATATCTATCATGTGTTTTACAGGGATCTGGTTCCATCTTTATTATTACATTTGGAACATCACATCGATTGTGAATTTCACACACATTCCGTTATTATTATTACATTTGAAATAACTTTTGTACTGTGCGAAGTCACGCTAGCATGCGTGGTGATTTCTTTTGTTATTCCATTCTTTATTATACCCGGTTGGTTAAAACTTTGACTTACATACTCCATGAAATTAGTAGAATATCCTTGATATTTGCGTTTCATCGATATCTTTTCATGAAAATATTCTTGATCATTCTTGAATTTTACTCTACAAAAGCAGCGATCATGTTGACAATTTGGGCGTTAATAATTCTGGATAAAATAATTCTTGAACTTGTTTTATTGAATTCTTATATCATTGTCATCATCCTCGTGTTTATATATTTTTTTTAAAAGTCATACATGGCTGTGTAGTGCGTAGATGGACTTGGTATGATTATGACGAGAGACTATTCGGTGTAATCATGGCCGTAATGTTACAAATGATGTGGTAAAAATCCTCGATGGTAGTAGTGCATTGATGGAGCAATGATTGTTGGCATGATCATGACCATTAATGAATACCTGAACTATTCTTGGCGTAGTGGTGCATGAATAATTGTGGTGCGTGATCTTAAAGAATATCCTTGGTAGTAGTGCGGGGTGATTCGATGATGTGGATTATTTATTAAAGTGAGTCTCGGCTATATGATGATGAAAAACCTTTTAAATCATAAAAGATAGTAGATTTTATTTTCTACTTGACTCTTTTAATGGATTGCTTGTTCAATTGCGGATTAAACTTGATGTTTATTATATTTTATCGGTTTAACATTTGTTGAAGGCTAATGATAATTTATTACGCATTATCTTAGTCATAATATTTCTTCTTGGGGCTAGTTGAGCTCACCTTTCTTTCCTTTATTCTCTTGAAATGAGAACATAGGCATTTGGGACGAGTCGGGGAGCGGAGTAATGGTCGAGAGGATAGCATTAGTAGTCCTCACTATTATTACGTGAAATAGTGTGATAATAATTGTAATGAGGACTCCTTTTGAGTTTGTATAATATCTAGTAAACAATATTTGTATTCAAACTTACGGTTTTTATGTAAATATTGTACACGGCGATTATATTAGTAAGTTGTATTTAATTACATACCATGTATCGACTACCCAAGATGGGTGATGTATACCTAATTTTGGAGGCGTCGCGATTGGTATCGAGCTTAGGGATATGATCCACGGCTAAGATGTGAGAATAGTACTAGGGAGGGAGAGCGGGAATACCTTATTTAGTATGACCTACCTAAAGTTTATGTCTTTATTTTATTGGTCGGTCGAAATATAGGGATAATTTGTTACATGTCAATTAACCTTTTGTTTTGTGGCGATGTCTGAAAATGACATCGAGAATGTTGAGAATAGCAATGGAGCCTGAGCGATCGTTGATTCGCCATATCGATAATCGAGGATAATGTGCATCGAAGCGATGATCCTCATGCAAACAACAATCTTGACCAAATGATGAATGATCAAATGTTCGGAGGCTTTATCTGATTTATGCAGCGGATGAGAAGCGACTCTGTCCAAAAGCGTGGGGTGGAAACACGGAAAACTCTCGGGCGGTCACATTAAACAATTTAAGGAGTCTGGGACCACCGGGAGTTTAAGGAGAGCGAAACCACTTACGGCGGAAGCATGGATAAAGCAGTTACCAAGATATTTGATGTCTTGGGATGCTCAGGAGCAAAAGGTTCCTTTCTTGCCTTTATGTTCTTGCGGAGGCGGTCTCTTGGTGGGAATCGGTAAAAGCGTACTCAACATCTTTGTCTTGAAGATATCTTGGGAGAAGTTCGAGAGCATTCAGCGATAAATACTTTCACAAAGTATTAGCCACATGAAGGAGGTGGAGTTTATCAAGTTGGAACAAAACAATATGGCCAGTGTCGCGTCTGACGAGGCAAAATTTGCGGAGTTATCACGGTTTGCGTCCCACTTGGTGGATAATGAAGAAAATGGGCGCGAATGTTTTTAAGAGGTTTGAAGTCGGAGATCGTCGACATCTTATTTCTCATAAACTTCGTTTTGTATTCGGATGTTGTAAATAGGGCTCGATTAGTGGAGCGCGATAACGAGTCAACATGAACTAAAAGAAGCGGTAGTAAAATTATAATACCGGCGAGTAGTCATCGAAGCGGTGACAACAAGCGTGGAGGAATCAACGGGCGGATATGGTAACCACTTGGTGGTAATCGGGGCCAAAATAATAAGAATGGATATTTCAAAAAGCGGAGATTCAACAATGATGGAAAGAGCGTCGGCACCGGCCCGTTGTTAAGGAAGGAGAAAGACCACCTATCATATTCTTCAAATCACGGAGGAGAGGACACATCGATCAAAGCTGCGCCATGCCGTCAAAGCGTGTTATAATTGTGGAAGAAAAGGTCACTTAGCTCGATTTTATCGTTTCTGAAGGCAAATTCAACTAGGATGGAGGCACCAAAAGTAGTCCCCGAAAAAGTCAAAACCAGTAGTCTGAGGAGGCGTTTGTTGTGACCTCCCGGAGAAGCGAGGAACCGAATGAGGTCATCATGGGTAAGCTTATCATAAACTCTAATGAAGTCATACTTTATTTGATCTGGGTTTCTACCCATTCTTTTATTTCTCTACTTGCGCTCATCGATTAAATTTGACTCAGGAGAAATTAGACTTTGACTTATCTGTGGAAACTCCGTTGGGAGAAACCTTCATTACATCCATGTTTATAAGTCTTGTTTGGTTCAAATCGGTACCCTCACATTACACTCGATCTTATTTCATTAAAAATACTTGCATTTGGCGTGATTCTAGGGATTGATTGGTTAACTACTTATCATGTACAAAAATTGATTATTTTAAATAAGGTTGTTAGCTTTCATATTCTAATCAACCTATTATCTTGAATTCAAACGACGACCCAACCATTAAAATCAATTACGGTCATCTCGAGCCATAAAGATATTCGTTTATTGAAAAGCGGATGTCAAGCTTTCTTAGCTCATGTCACGATTTAAACAAAAATCGTCGATTTTGAGCGATATTTCTATTGTTAATAAATTTCTGACGTATTTCAGAAGAACTTCGGCCTACCCCAGGCGTGAAATTGAATTTTGTATCGACCTTGAACCCGATACAAAACCTATTTCCAAAGCCCCATGTCGAATGGCTCTATTGAACTTGAGGAGTTAAAGACCCAACTACGAGGAATTGTTAGACATTGGCTTTATTAGTCCTAGTACTTCTCCTTGGGGTGCTCTGTTACATTACGTGAAGAAGAAAGATGGGAGTATCGACTTTGTATTGATTATCGGGGAGTTGAATCATGTCACCATCAAAAATAGGTATCCATTGCCACGCGTATTGATGACTGTTTGACCCGATTGCAAGGAGCCAAATTCTTTTCAAAGATTGATCTTAGTTAGGATATCACCAATTGAAGATTAGAACCGTGACATTCCAAAAGCGGCTTTGAAACTCGATGCGGGCATTATGAATTCTAGTCATGTCCTTTGGATTGACTAATGCTCTCTTTGCCTTCATGGATATGATGAACCAAGTATTCAAGGAATATTTAGATCACTTTGTGGTCGTCTTTATTGATGACATCCTTATTTATTCCAAAAGCCGTGAAGATCATGAAAGCAACACTTGAGGCTAACACTCCAAAAGCTCGTGAATATAAGCTTTATGCGAGTTGAAGAAATCACGAGTTACGGCTTGAAGAAGTAGCATTCCTTGGGCCGCGTGGTATCAAGTCATGGAATATCATTGACCAATGAAGATTGAAGCTATTGAAAGTTGGGAACAACCTAAATCGATGGCCGAAATCGTAGCTTTCTCGGTTTAGTTTGGTTATTATAGGAGATTAAGTGGAAGGATTTTCTCGAATCGCTACTCCATTGACTCGGTGACTCGAAAAGATACAAAAGTTCGGTTGGAGCAAAGAATGTGAGAAGAGTTTTCAAGAACTCGAGAGGAGACTTATTTATTTTTGTTACGACAATACCATCCTCGGCTCGGAGGATTTATCATCTAAAGTGATGCTTGGACAAAGGGTTGGGATGTGTTCTCATGCAACATGGAAAAGTTATAGCTTTATGCCTCGCGACAACTCAAAGAATATGAGAGGAATTATCCTACTCATGATGCGGGTTAGCGGTTATTATCTTTACACTTTAAATTTGGAGGCATTACTTGTATGGGGAGAAAGTGGAAATCTTCTACGGATCGTAAAAGCCTCAAATGTTTCTTCACTCAAAAGGAACTCGACATGCGACAACGACGTTGGCTTGAAGCTGTTGAAAGATTATGATCGTACCATCGATACCATCTTGGAAAAGCGAATGTGGTGGTGGCGCGTTGAGTGAAGATCATATCACGAAATCTGAGTGCGTTATTGTCAACGTATGAGGCCCATTTGTGTGACTTGCAAAGGATGGAGATAGAGTTAAAGACTCGAGGGGACGCGTGTGATGATAGCGAATATCTGAGTAGAACCGACTTTAATCGATAAAGTTAAAGTTGCTCAAGCTTCGGACACAGGTGATCGTTATGAGGAAGAAAGTGCAAGAGAGGTGCTATCTTAGGAAGCAAGAATCGATGAAGAAGGAATACTTGAGTCAACTCCGGACTTTGTGTTCTAACGACCACGATTTAAAGTATAATATCATGATGGAGGCGCTTTACACACCATTTGCAATCCATCACAGGAGTACCAAAATGTATCATGATATTAAATCATACATTTTGGTGGAAGCAATATGAAGAGAGATATAGCCTTTGTTTATCTCGAGGTGTCTAACTTGTCAACGAGTTAAAGCGGAGCATCAAGTACCAAAAGGTCCATTGCAACCACTTGAGATTCCGAATGGAAGTGGGAGCACATTACCATGGATTTTATTCTGGGGTCTTCCTAAGGTTTCTCAAGGCGTTGATGCGATTTGGGTCATTGTTGATAGATTGACCAAGTCTGCTCATTTCTTCTGCCGTCTGAGAAACTTATACACTTGAGCGTCTTGCTCGTATGTACATAAGCGAGATTGTAAGAAGCGCATGGTATCTTGCGGTATCCATAGTTTCTATCGAGACCCAAGATTTACTTCACGATTTTGGGTTAGTTTGCAAAAAAGCTATGGGCGCGGACTTATGATTTAGCTTCGGCGTATCATCCTCGAAGACGGACGGACGGTCGGAGAGGACTATTCAAACTCTTGAAGATCTATTAAGACTCTGTGTCCTTGATTTCAAGGGAGTTGGGACAAATTCTTACCATTGGTGGAGTTTTCCTACAACAACGGTTATCAAAGCAAGTATTGGCATGGCTCCATTCGAGCGTTGTATGCAAGAAAGTGTCGTTCTCCGGTATCTTTGGGATGAGGTGGGTGAAACAACGTTGTTGGGGCCGGGAGTTGGTACTTATGACTACGGAAAAAGATTGAAACGATCCGATAACGTATAAAAACCTCACAAAATCGACAAAAAGAGTTATCTTGATCTTCATCGAAAGGGCGTGGAATTCGATATAGGAGATCGTGTGTTGTTAAGAGTTGCTCCATGGAAAGGAGTTACAAGATTTGGAAAAGAGAAAAACTTAATCCTCGATTCATCGGTCCATTTTAATCCTCGATCGAATAGGAGCGTGGCCTATAGACTCGCTTTCTGACCAAAATATGTCTACGTGTTCATAACGTTTTCACGTATCCATATTACGTAAATATGTGAAAGACCGAACCATATTATTGAGTTAGAAGCGGGACGAAATAGCGGAAGATTTGGCGTATGAAGAGGTTCTGTTCAAATTTTGGATAAGAAGGAACATATTCTACGCTCGAGGTTATACCTCAAGTCGAAAGTTTTGTGGAGGAACCACGATGTTGAGAAATGACTTGGGAGTTAGAATGCGAAATGAAATCAAGGTATCCTTACCTCTTGACATACCGGTCGTACCCTAATTTCGAAGCGAAATTTCATAAGAAGGGAGGTTGTAAGACCCAACTTTTATAAATAATGATGAATTTTCTATAAATATTATTTTTGAATATTATGGAATAAATTTGATATAATGTTATAGTTGTGGGTAATATTTATAAATTTTGCAAAGTATGCAGTGGTTATATTATTAGATTGGTGGGGAATATTAGGTTTAGCGAGGAATATTAAATCAATGGCTCAATCATTGTTGGACCCATAGCGAATTATTGTCGGATTGAGAAAGCGACAAAAAATATTTTATTGAATTAACGGCGGAAGTTTCTGGTTGATCTTGTTGAACTACTTTCGGTAGTAAAAAATGCGATGTCGTGTGTTGGTTGCATAGTAGCACTTGCGGTATTGATTATTGATGCTTATGTGAAAGTCACTCGGTTTGATTCCATTATTGTCGATTAATAATATGAATTATTATAGCGATAATGACGTTTTGTTTTATTACGTATTATTAGCGTAATAAAAGCGAAACATCTTTTTATAAAGCGAATACTTTATTAAAGTTATTACATAAATAAAATATATTATATTTTATTATGCGTAGTGTTATATAGTGTTTTGCATAGTGTTTTGCATATAGTGTTTGTATAGTAAAATATTTTTATATAAATAGAATATATTATATTTTATTTAAAGATTTTCTTTTAAATATGAATAGTCAGTTAAAAGTAAATCAATCTGATAGTTAATGGATTAATTACTATATGCATTCTATTTTCTATAAATAGAAGCTCATTCCTTCATTATTTTCTTACAATTCACTTTGAAACTCTGAGAGAAAACTATAGAGAGAAAGAAGAAGAAAAGTATTACTACTTACTTCACTTTGCGATATTGAGTTCTTACAAGGTAGGGAATATTATTTGTTGTACTAAATAAGGATATTATTCTTTTATATTCATAAAGAGAACTTGATTATTCCATTCCTTATTATTACATTGGAATAACTTTTATACAGCGGACTACCCTATACTTGGTGACATTCTTCAATTATTACATCTTTATTATTACATTGGAACATCACATGCGTGTGTTTTACACCGGACTGGTTAAAATCTTTATTATTACTACATTGGAACATCACATGCATGTATTTTACACAGGACTGGTTAAAATCTTTATCATTCATTGGAATATCCTATGCATGTGTTTTACAACGGATCTGGTTCCATCTTCTTTATTATTACATTGGAACATCACATGGGTGTGAATTTCACGACTGGTTCCGTTATTATTATTACATTGGAATAACTTTTGTCTGTCACAATCTGCGTATGCGTGGTGATTTCTTTTGTTATTCCATTCTTTATTATACCCGGTTGGTTAAAACTTTGACTTCTATACTCCATGAAATTAGTAGAATATCCTTGATATTTGCGTTTCATCGATATCTTTTCATGGAAATATTCTTACGATCATTCTTGAATTTTACTCTACAAAAGCGATGTCATGTTGACAATTTGGGCGTTAATAATTCTGGATAAAATAATTCTTGAACTTGTTTTATTGAATTCTTATATCATTGTCATCATCCTCATGTTTATATTTTTTAAAGTCATCATGGCACATAGTGCGTAGATGGACTTGGTATGATTATGACGAGAGACTATTGATTGTAATCATGGCCAGTAATGTTACAAATGATGTGATAAAAATCCTCGATTAGTAGTAGTGCATTGATGGGCGATTGTTGGCATGATCATGACCATTAATGAATACCTGACTATTCTTGGCGCGTGGTGCGTGAATAATTGTGGTCGTTGATCTTAAAGAATATCCTTGGCGTAGTGCGGGGGTGATTCGATGATGTGGATTATTTATTAAAAGGCGAGTCTCGGCTATAACGATGATGAAAAACCTTTTAAATCATAAAAGATAGTAGATTTTATTTTCTACTTGACTCTTTTAATGGATTGCTTGTTCATTGCTGATTAAACTTGATGTTTATTATATTTTATCGGTTTAACAACTTTGTTGAAGGCTAATGATAATTTATTACGCATTATCTTAGTCATAATATTTCTTCTTGGGCTAGTTGAGCTCACCCTTTCTTTCCTTTATTCTCTTGAGAAATGAGAACATAAATTTGGAGACGAGTCGGGGAGCGGAGTAATGGTCGAGAGGATAGCATTAGTAGTCCTCACTTATTACGTGAAATAGTGTGATAATAATTATAATGAGGACTCCTTTTGAGTTTGTATAATATCTAGTAAATAATATTTGTATTCAAACTTACGATTTTATGTCGTATTGTACCACGGCGATTTATATTAATAAGTTGTATTTAATTACATACCGTATATCGACTACCCAAGATGGGTGATGTATACCTAATTTTGGGGCGTCACATGGGATATATGAGTATCTGAAGAGGAAGAGTATTTTGTTGCAATAAATATTTAAAACATGTTAAACATGTTGGTGGACCCCATTTATTGGTGAAATTTGATTATAGCACAATAAAATCGCTTGGTTTGTGGATTTCGGTCAATTTATGTTTGAAATTCGGAAAAACTTTCTCCTGCAAAGTTGTAGATAATTGAATTTCCTATAAAATCTCGCGAGTTTTGAATTTTTTGACAAAAGGGCTATTTATTGTGAATTATTGAAGTTTCGAAGCTCCGAAATAATTGATTTTTGGAAGTATAAAATATTTAAAATGACAAAAACGTTTTTTGTCATTATTGTGGATCTTGCATGTGTTAGAAGTGGCTGAATTCAGATCTCTAAATGTGGGCGTAGAAATAAAAATTAATAAATTAATATTTTAATAAATTTTCTGCTTTGGTGTTCTAAGCATTTTCCTATAAATAGGGTGCTTAAGTTAGAATTGAAAATCACACGAAACTGAAGTTTTCTCTCTATATTATCGAGTGTATTCTTGTGAGTATTTTGAGTATATTTTGAGTATTGCTATACTGATGCAAGTTCAAGTCATGCTTTATATCAGGTGTTTCATTTAGAAGTCTTGATCTTTCGAGGTAAGGGATATTATTATTTTTTCAGTAATGATATTATTTCTTCAATATCATTATCTTTGAAATATTGATCTGAAGTTTTATCAAATTTGGAACTTTTGGTGTGTAGATTCTTATTCACGTATCTGATCTTATTCACGTATCTGCAGTCTTATTCACGAATCTGACACTATTCATCAAAAAATAAAATTTTCCTTTTAGTCTAAAATATCTATTGTGGAGACTAGCTTTGATTGTATCCATGTTTTGATCATTCTTGAATTTTACACCACTATGATTATTTTGAGGTATTTTTAGACATGGATAAAACAAAGTACAATCCTTAATCCTTGTCATTTTGTTTCCCTTTGGATTCGTTTCTTTAAAATATTTTTCATCATCCTCGGTCTTAAATGATGATATTATTGAATATCTTTGGCACATAGTGCAAAGATGAATGATTTCGATGAATATCTTTGGCCGTGAAGCAAAGATGAGCAGTGTTTAGATGAACATGACCAATGATGAATATCTTTGGCACAGTAGTGCAAAAAGATGAATATTTGATTCGGATGTATATTGATTGATGTTACGAGGGGATAAAAGATGAGCGATGAACTTTTAAATTCATACATAGAAGATAGTAGTTTGCATTCTCTCTTAACTCTTACAATGAATTATTATTTCCACTGCGAATATTGATTTAAAACTTGTTGTCTATTGTATTATATTAGATTTTTCCTGTTGAAGACTAATGATAATTTGTTGTATATTATCTTAGTCATAATATTCTTTTACTAGGCTAGTTGAGCTCACCCTTTTCTTTTTGTTCCATTTTTCTTCTCGGGGAGGCGAGAATATAGCGAGATGCAGTCGGAGGTATGGAATGAAGGTTCTAGAGAGAGTTGTTTAGTAGTCCTCACCATTTTGTAAAATAAAGTATCAATAAATGTGATGAGGATTTATTTGAGTATAGATATTGTCTGAAGATAATATTTGTATTTAAACTCACACGGTTTATATGTTGTAATAAAGTTGTAGTTGTTTACGTACCATGTATTGACAACTCAAAATGGGTGATGTATACCTATTTTAGGGCGTCACATCTTATCTGACAATTACTATAGCAATAATTGAACAAAATGAATGACTTCTCAATGTAAGCATCGATAATCAATCTGGTGTCTTTCTACTTATGCAACCACAGCGTATTACTATCTTTTACTACTGAAGTAGTTCAACAATGATCGATGGTAAAACTTACCGTTATTTTTCATAAAAATATTTTTATCGTTTTCTCAATCAAATAATAATTACATTGTGGGGTCCACCATGATTCTTGTTGTTATGCGAATATTCCTGCTTCAAGCGAATATTCCCAGAGCCAATCGAATATAATATAACAACTTGCATACTATGCAAATTTTATAAATATTACCCACAACTATAACATTATATCAATTTCACTCCATAATATTCAAAAATAATATTTATAGAAAATTCATCTTTATTCAAAAGTTGGGGTTTCTGATCTCCCTTCTTATGAAATTTAAGCCCTCGAAATTAGAATGCGATACTGGTATATCGAAGAGGTAAGGATACCTTGATTTCATTTCAAATTCTAACTCCCAAGTCATTTCCTCAACATCGTGGTTTCTCCACAAAACTTTGACTTGAGGTATAACCTTGGTGCGTAAAATATGTTCCTTCTTATCAAGATTTGAACATGAACCTCTTCATCGTCAAATCTTCCGCTATTTCGTCGATTCTAACTCGATAATGTGGTTGGGTCTTTCACATATTTACGTAACATGGATATGTGAAAACGTTATGAACACGAGACATACTTAAGCGGTTAAAGCGAGTCATAGGCCACAGTTCCTACTCGATCGAGGATTAAAAATGGTAGATGATGATCGAGGATTGAGCTTTCTCTCTTTCAAAATCTCGTAACTCCTTTCCATGGAGCAACACGTAACAACACACGATCTCCTATATCGAATTCCGTCCTTTCGATGAAGATCGACTTAACTCTTTTAGTTCGATCTTGTGAGGTTTTTATCGTTCTTTAATTGCCACAAAATACTCTTCACTCCTCATATACTTACATATCCCACATTCATCATAAAATATCAATCACCAAGTATATTATTAAAATAATATATTTAAATGAATTCATTTATTGTAAAAGGATCGTTTGAATCTTTTCCGTAGTCATACGTACCAACTCCGGTCCCAACAACGTTGCTTCACCCACCTCATCCCGCATCTTTGGAAAAACAACTTTTTGTTGCTTTCATCCATCAATCACTTTCTTCACATGGGATCGTTTGAATCTTTCCAAATATCGTACCAACTCCGGTCCCAACAACGGAGCGACCTTAAAGTCGTATGTAGTCTTAACAGATTCTCAGAGGTCACACATCCTCACATCACGTCCAGTTTGGGATGTATGTCAACTAAAATCGCAAACTGCGCTTGCTTCCCTATTTCTTCCATACAACGCTTGAAATGGATACGATACTTGCTTGATAACTGTTGTTGTAGAAAACTCCACCAATGGTAAGAACTTATCCCAACTTCCTCAAATCAAGACACAGAGTCTTAATAGATCTTCAAGAGTTTGAATAGTCCTCTCCATTATCCGTCCCTCCTCAGTCCGAGGATGATATGCTTAGAGCTAAATCGTAAATCTGCGCCCATAGCTTCTGCAAACTAACCCAAAATCGTGAAGTGAATCTTGGGTCTCGATCGAAACTACTGGATCTTTAATACCATGCGCATCTTACAATCTTGTTTATGTACATACGAGCAAGACGTTCAAGTGTATAAGTTTCTATTTGCGTGTCGGTAAGAAATGAGCAGCGGACTTGGTCAATCTATCAACAATGACCCAAATCGCATCTATACCCGAAAAAACCTTAGGAAGACCAATAACGAAATCCATGGTAATGTGCTCCCACTTTCCATTCCGAATTTCAAGTGGTTGAAATGGACCTTTTGGTACTTGATGCTCCGCCTTGACTCGTTGACATGTTAGACACCTTGAGATAAATGCTATCTTTCTTTCTTCATATTGCCCCACCAAAATGTATGTCAAAGATCATGTTACATTTGGTACTCCCGTGATGGATTGCAAATGGTGTGTTGTGCGCCTCATCATGATTTTATACTTTAAATCGTGGTCGTTAGGAACATAAAGTCTCAGGAGTTGACTCAAGTATTCCTTCTTCATCGATTCTTGCTACCTAAGGCGACAAGCACCTTCTTTTGCACTTTCTTCCTCATACGCATCAGCTCCAAGTCTGTAGCTTGAGCAACTTTAACTTTATCAATTAAAGTCGGTTCTACTCGTATATTCGCCATCATCACATGGGTCCCTGAAGTCTTTAACTCTATCTCCATTCTTTGCAAGTCACACAAAATGGGCCTTTATATTGACAATATCGTACTCGTACTTGTATATGATCTTCTACTCAATGCGTCAGCTACCACGTTCAATTTTCCAGGATGGTATTAGATGGTATGATCATAATCTTTCAATAGTTCAAGCCAACGTCGTTGTCGCATGTTGAGTTCCTTTTGAGTGAAGAAATATTTGAGGCTTTTATGATCCGTAAAGATCTCCACCTTCTCCCCATACAAATAATGCCTCCAAATTTTAAGTGTGAAGACCACAAATGCTAACTCTAAGGTCATGAGTAGGATAATTCCTCTCATATTCTTTGAGTTAATCGTGTGAGGCATAGGCTATGATTTTCCCATGTTGCATGAGAACACATCCTAACCCTTTGCTCAAGCATCACCAGTAAATGACAAATCCCTCCGAACCAGGATGGTATTGTCGTAACATGTCTTTGAAATGAGTCTCCTCTTGAGTTCTTGAAAACTCTTCTCACATTCCTCGCTCAACCGAACTTTGTATCTTTCCGAGTCACCGAGTTAGTGGAGTAGCGATTCGAGAAAACCTTCTACGAATCTCCGATAATAACCACTAAGCCCGAAAGCTTCGATGATTTCGATCATCGATTTAGGTTGCTCCCACTTTGAATAGCTTCAATCTTTCTTTGGGTCAATGGATATTCCATGACTTGATACCACGTGCCCAAAGAATGCTACTTCCTCAAGCAGAACTCTCATTTCTTCAACTTGGCATAAAGCTTATATTCACGAAGCTTTTGGAGTATCAGCCTCAAGTGTTGCTCATGATCTTCACGACTTTTGGAATAAATAAGGATGTCATCAATAAAGACGACCACAAAGTGATCCAAATATTCCTTGAATATCCGGTTCATCATATCCATGAAGTCAACAGGAGCATTAGTCAATCCAAATGACATGACTAGGAATTCATAATGCCCGTACCGAGTTCTGAAAGCCGTCTTTGGAATGTCATCGGTTCTAATCTTCAATTGGTGATATCCGGAATGAAGATCAATCTTTGAAAAGAATTTGGCTCCTTGCAACCGGTCAAACAGTCATCAATACGTGGAAATGGGTACCTATTTTGATGGTGACATGATTCAACTCCCCGATAATCAATACAAAGTCGCATACTCCCATCTTTCTTCTTCACGAATAGAAACAGGAGCACCCTAAGGAGAAGTACTAGGACGAATAAAGCCAATGTCTAACAATTCACGTAGTTGAGTCTTTAACTCCTGAAGTTCAATAGGAGCCATTCGATATGGGGCTTTAGAAATGGGTTTTGTCTCGGGTTCAAGGTCGATACAAAATTCAATTTCACGCCTAGGGTAGCCCAGAAGTTCTTTAGGGAATACGTCCAAGAAATTCATTAACAATAGAAATATTATTCAAAACTGACGTATTTTTGTTTAGATCTGTGACATAAGCTAAGAAAACTTGACATCCGTTTTTCAATAATAGGTCGGTTAAGAATATGAAAGCTAACAACCTTACGAAAATAATCATTTTTTGCATGATGAGTATTTAACTAATCAATCCCTAGAATTACATCAAATGCAAGTATTTTTAATGCAATAAGATCGACAGGTAATGTGTGGGTACCAACTTGAACCAAACAAGACTTATAAACCGTGGATGTAATGAAGGTTTCTCCCAACCTGAGTTTCCACGAGATAAGTCAAAGTCTAATTTCTCCTGAGTCAAATTTAATCGTTGAGCGCAAGTAGGAGAAATAAAAGAATGGGTAGAACCGGATCAAATAAGGTATAGACTTGGCTAGAGTTTATGATAAGCTTACCCGTGATGACCTCATTCGGGTTCCTTGCTTTCGGGAGGTCACTACAAACACTCTCCTTGCACTACTCGGCTTTGACTTTTTTGGGACTGACCTTTGGTGCCTCCATCCTAGCTGAACTTGTCTTCGGTGACGACAAAATCGGCTGGGTGACCTTCTCTTCCACAATTATAACATGCTTTGAGCGGCCAGATCGCGCTTTGGTGATGTGTCCTCTCCTCCGCATTTGAAGCATATGATAGGTGGTCGTTCTCCTTCTTTAATAATGGGTGCTGGTGCTGACGTCTTTCCATCATTATTGAATCTCTTCTTCTTGAAATGTCCATTTTTACTGTCTTGGCCATGATTACCACCGAAGTGGTTACCATTTCTGGCATGTTGATTCCTCCACGCTTTGTTGTCGCTGCCGATGATCGATACCACCGGTATTTTCATCTTCTGCCACCGCTTTCTCTTAGTTAGCGTTGACTCGTTACCGCGCTCCAATAACTGAGCCCTATTTACAACATCTGAGTACAAACATAGTTTATGAGAAATAAGATATTGACGTATCTCCGGTTTCAAACCTCTTAAAAACATTCTCTCCTCATTATCGACCAAATGGGATGCAAACCGGGAAAACTCCGCAAATTTAGCCTCGTATTGCGACACGGTCATATTGTTTTGTTCCAATTTGATAAACTCCACTTCTTTCATGTGACGAATACTCTCGGAAAAATACTTGTCGTTGAATAGCTCTTGGAACTTCTCTCAAGACATCTTGAGTCGTCCAGTCGGGTAAGTTTTATGATTCCCACCAAGAATCTGCCTCTTCACGCAATGACGTGAAGGTGGCGAAGGAACCTTTTGCTCCTCGGAGCATCCCAAGACATCAAATATCTTGGTGATCTGCTTTATCCATGCTTCCTTTAAGTGGTTTTGGCTCTCCTATAAACTCCAAAGGGTCCCAACTCCTTGAATGCTTTAGCAATGACCGTCCGAGAGTTTCCGTGTTTCCACCTACATTTTGGGCGAGCCGCCTCGCTTTGATGTTGCATGAATTGCATAAAGCCTTTGAAACGATCCATCATTCATCATTTGGTCAGTGTTGTTATTTGCATGAGGATTGTAGCCTTCCTGATGCACATTCTCCTGATTATTGATATGTGGAGACTCAACAGTCTCTTGTGCTCCATTGCTATTTTCAACATTCTCGGATGTCATTTTCAAATACTTCCACAAAACAAAGGTTCATTAACATATAACATATTATCCATATACTTTGACCGACCAATTAAATACCAAATAAACTTAGGTAGGTCATACTATCGAAGAAATTTCCCGTCTCTCCCCTCCCAGTTCTAGTCTCACATCTTAGCCAGGGATCATATCCCTAAGCTTTGATACCAACTGTGACGCCCCCAAAATTAGGTATACATCACTTATCTTTGGTCGCCAGATACATGGTACAGAATTCAAATACAACTTACTAATACAACTATCGTATGCAATCGACAAAAAACATAAACTGTGAGTTTGAATACAAATATTCTCTACTAGAGATTATACAAAAACTTAAAAGGAGTCCTCATTATAATTATTATCACACTATTTCACGCAATATAGTGAGGAGTACTAATGCTATCCTCTGAACCATCACTCCGCTTCCCGACTCGCTCCAACTATA
Organism: Panax quinquefolius; assembly: GCA_020205615.1. NCBI lineage: Eukaryota > Viridiplantae > Streptophyta > Magnoliopsida > Apiales > Araliaceae > Panax > Panax quinquefolius. The sequence goes on along the minus strand of JAINUW010000201.1, from coordinate 19,161 downwards.
TTCTCATTTCAAGAGAAACGTTGAAAGAAAGGGTGAGCTCAACTAGCCCAAGAAGAAATATTATGACTAAGATAATGCGAATAAATTATCATTAGTCTCCAAATAATGTTAAACCGATAAAATATAATAGACATCAAGTTTAATCTAGCAATGAACAAGCAATCCATTAAAAGAGTCAAGTAGAAAATAAAATCTACTATCTTTTATGATTTAAAAGGTTTTTCATCATCATTATCGCCGAGACTCAAACTTAATAAATATTCCACATCATCGAATCACCCTCGCACTACTGGCCAAGGATATTCTTTAGTATCACGACCACAATTATCTATGTATTACGCGCCTATGAATATTTGTGTATTCATTAATGGTCATGATCATGCCAACAATCATCCATCAATGCACTACGAGCCAACGAAGACTTTTACCACATCATTTGTAACATTACTACCATGATTACAATCGAATAATCCTCGGTCATAATCATACCAAGTCCATCTATGCACTACAGGCCACAGATGACTTTCAAAAAAATATAAATATAAGGATGATGACAATGATATAAGAATTCAATAAAACAAGTTCAAGAATTAATTTATCCAGGAACTAATAATGTCCAAATTGTCAACATGATACTGCTTTGTAAAGTAAAATTCAAGAATGATCAGAAGAATATTTCCATGAAAAGATACTGATGAAGCGCAAATATCAATGATATTCTACTAATTTCATGGAGTATAGAAATCAAAACTTTAACCAACTGAGTATAATAAAGAATGAAATAACAAAAGAAATCACCACGCACGCCAGACTTAAGATGTATGTGTTATTCAATGAATAATAATAAAGAAACCGGTCCTTGTAAAACACACGAGCAGGATGTTCCAATGAATAATAATAAAGATGGAACCACATTAGGTGTAAACACACGATGTGATGTTCCAATGTAATAATAATAAAGATTTTAACTAAATTAATTGTAAAACACATGCATGTGATGTTCCAATGTAATAATAATAAAGATTTTAACCAGTCCTAAAACACATGAGCATAGGATGTTCCAATGTAATAATAGAAGAATGTCACCAAGTATAGGGTGAAATCGCGTGAGCAAGTTATTCCAACGAATAATAAGCAATGGAATAACAACAGTTCTCTTCATGAATAAGAAAGAATAACACCCCTTACCGTAAAAGAACCTGAATATAAGAGTAGTTAAGTAGCAGAAATCTTTTCTTCTTTCTCTCATAATTTTCTCTCTGTAGTTTCAAAGAATTCGTAAGAAATAATGAAGGAATGAGCTTTCTATTTATAGGAGAATGGAAGTGTACTGTTTATGAACGAATTATTTCTGCGGAATTATTTCTTCAACTAAATACAATAAAGTCAATCAACTAACCAATAAAATCACAACAAAAATTAAAATATAATACATATATATAAACACATGTTTTCAACTTATATATATCAATATTATATATACGCCACTTAATTTTTTCGCCCATAACCAACATCAATCCCCACCCACCCAAAAATCAATTTCACTACACTCTTACACATCACTAAAACACTACCACTTTTCCACCATTTTCCACTCACACACACATCACACACCTATCACTTTCACATATCACTTTCTCCCACCATATACTCAATACATACATATACTTCCATACGTATACTCTTCCATTTTTAAAATCATTTTTCCAATACATATGGGCCCCACATGTGGGCTCCACCTTTAAATAATTTTCTACCGATTATTTTGAAAAATGGGTAAATAGGAATCCATAAAATAAGCAAACTTCATAAAAATCACCTTAATAATTTTAACAACATTTATCATCTTTATTACAATTCACAATATTAATCGACCAGGTCGTTCCCTGGAAGAGGGGCTTTCCAATAAGGATTTCTCCTATCAAGCGCTCAATTAGGTGACCAACCCTCTCCTCGATGAACTTACTAGACATCGTTAATATTGCAAATAATAATATTAATAATTTTGTCGTCTCAATTATTGATTTTAACAATATAATAAATATTGACAATAATTGAATCAAATAACGTGAGATACTATGCAATAATTACTATAACAATAATTGAACAAAAACCGAATGACTTCTCACGTAAGATCAATAATCAATACCGTATATCTTCTTGTACGCAACCACGCCAGACATCGCGTACTTTTTTTACTACCAAGTAGTTCAACAAATTATCAACGGTAAAATTTCTCGCCGTTATTTTCATAAAAATATTTTTATCGTTTTCTCAATCCGATAATAATTTCATTGTGGGGTCCACCAATGATTCTTGTGGTTATGCGAATATTCTCTGCTAAAACGAATATTCCCAATTAACAATCGAATATAATATAACAACTTGCATACTATGCAAAATTTATAAATATTACCCACAACTATAACATTATATCAATTTCACTCCATAATATTCAAAAATAATATTTATAGAAAATTTATCTTTATTCAAAAAGTTGAAGTTTTACAGAAATTACTTTCAACATGACTAAACTGATTACTACTCAATTTATTCAATTTCCCTATCTGCGAGGACGACTAAAATGATTGTGAAGTTTTCCTCTAAAATTCTTATTTTATTGTCATTCCTCGACGACTAAAATGATTGTGAAGTTTTCCTCTAAAATTCTTATTTTATTGTCATTCCAAGTGTGAAACTGAGAGGTATAACTTGCTTGAGTTGAGCTGGAGTTATCAGGGGAGACTCACTCGGTCATTTACACTTAAATTTAGTGCAAATTAAGAAACAAGTGCAGTAAAGTGATTAAAATATATATATACCATTTCTTTATTTTGTAGCTGCTTTTGATTTTGTTTCTTGTATTTGTGTTGGTTGATGGTGGTGATGGTTGACAACTTAAAGAATGATGATGTTACATGCATGTAATATCTAATCCAAGAGAATGATTGCTTTTGTGGACTCCATAGTGCTTCCTTATACTCCAATCCCCCATTAGAATGATCAATTTGGTATTACATTAATATTATCACTATGTTTATTTGTAATTATATTGTATGAATTGAACTATTTTAATTTATTTTTATCATTTAAATATCAATAAGTATTTAAAAAAAATTAGTTTTAAGTCGATAATATCATGAATTATTTTTATTTACGGAATCTTATGCACGACATCTCGTTCTCTTCTCGTCATCGAATCAATCAAGAAGACCCTAATTAAGTTAATTTGTATTTGAATAAGTGGATGCATTATTCAATAAGATGCCTTCTTTCTCTAGTCTAAAGTTGTTGTTTTTTGTGTGGAAATTACTTTCAACATGGCTAAACCGATTACTACTCAATTTATTCTATTACCCCACGGTCGACTCAAGTAATTGTAAAATTTCCCTCCAAAATCCTTACTTTATTGTCGTTCCAAGTGGGTTAGGGTTTCATTTCATGGTAGGATATATCCAAGTCCTCCATTCAATCAAGAAGATAACAAGTGTTTGTATTATTCAATAATAACTTTCTTTTTTTTCTTTGCTTGACTTGAACTTTTTATGGAAAACTCACTTTGCCAATTACACATAAAACTAGAGGAACGAGCAGTGCACTTAGTTGCGAAGATCAACTAATTAAATTGATTTTATGTCTTTAAGTTTTTTTTCTTCTGAAAACTACTTCCAATATGACTAAACCGTTGTGTAAATGTTATATACATATGTTGCCTAACAAGTCATCTCAAGCTAAACAAAAACACGTAGAGCTTTAAACTACCCAAGTCGAGCTAAGCTGAGTTCAAGTGAGTCGAACCTAGTTGAGCTTAAATGCAACTTATTTAACTTTTTTTTATTTATTATAAAAATAAGAAAATAGTTAACAATGTAAAACAAGTCGGACCTAAAACACCTAAACCCTAAACATGTCATGTTCAATTTAGACACCCCTCTATTCGAACTTGCGTAGCTCGTTTAACTAATCTGACAAAAATTTTGTTTTAAATAGTGAATACATGTTTTTTATTTGCAGAATCTTAAGGAAGGGCATACAATTTTCCTTTTTTTCATAATAGCTTTGCAACAATCAAATTCAAGTAGTTAAATTCAATTTTTTTTTCTTTTCTTCATAATAACTTTGCACTAATCAAACAGTACAATCAGATTCAATTTATTATGTTACCCTCCCTGCGAGGACGACTCAAGTGATTTGTACAAACTCCAAAGTGCATGCATTATTCTATAACTTACTTTACATGGCAGACTCACTTTTCCTAAGAGACTTGCTATGCATTTAAAACTAGAGAAAAAAGACTAATGCACTTAATTTTGTTGGACTTTTCCTGTTATTAGAACTCTCAGTTTATGTATTGTCGAATGTTACACGACAGATGTATAATTAAGTTTGTATTTGAATTTATGTACCATGTAAGTGGCGACCCAAGATGGGTGACGATACCTAATTTTGGGGCGCCACAGTTTGGTATCGAGCTTAGGGATATGATTCTCCCTGGTGAAACGTGAGACTAGAACTAGGAGGGAGAGATAGGGAATTCTTTCAGCTAGTATGACCTACCTAAGTTTATTTGGTATTTAATTGGTCGGTCGAGTATAGGGATAATATGTGATATATTAATTAACCCTTATTTTGTGACAAAGGTGTTTGAGAATGACATCCGAAAATCTGCCGAGATAAGCAATGAAGCACATGAGAGTGTTGATTCAGCTCAAACAAAAGGTAACGACCAACAACACGATAATAATCATACCGGTGGCAACGGTCATCGGAACAATGATAACCATCGTGGGGGAAATTATCATGCTAAGAATGGTAACCACTTCGGTGGTAATCATGGCAAAGATAATAGAAGTGGAAATTGCAAGAAGAGAAGGTCATTTAGCTCAATTTTGTTGTGCACCAAAGTCAAGTCTAACTGGGACGGTGGCACCAAAGGTGGATATGGACAAAACAAAGTCGTTGGTTTTAGGAAGTGCATTTTTCATGACTTCTCAAAAAGCGAGTAAACCGAACGGTTAGCACGGGGTTAGTTAATTATAAATTGCGTAAGTCTATACCTTATAAGATACCCTGGTTCTACCCATTATTTTATCTCTCTTGCTTTGCTCAACGTTTAATTTGACTCTAGAAGATAGACTTTGACTTATTGGTTGAAACTTCGTTAGTAGGGAGCCTTACATCGCTTCTTCTTATTTTTAAATCTTGTTTGATTCAAATAAACACTTTCACGTTACTTCGTCGATCTTATCTTTTGAAAATACTTGCCTTTGATGTGATTTTAGGAATTAATTGGTTAACTACTCATCATGCTTTTCGTAAGGTTGTTAGCTTTTATATTCATAACCATCCTGTTATGCTTGATTCAAAGTAACCAAACCACTAAAGTCAATCATTGTCATATCAAGCCATAAGTAAAGAGCCCCGATCCTTTCGTTGTTGACTTCCTTGTGTGGAATGCATCGAAGCCGACTTTACTCGTAGGTTACGTTGTGACCAAGATGGCAAGTTGATAGGTATCATTGTGAGGTGCTATCTGTGTTAAGGGATAGAAGTCACAGTTGGTGTTAATGTGACGTCTTATCCAAGTCTTGGGCGAGTAGCGGTTTTGAATGATATTTCCATCATTAATAAATTTCTTGGCATATTCTTGAAGACTTCCTAGCCTACCCTAGAACGCGTGAAATCGAATTTTGTATTGATTTCAAAGATAAAAAACCCATTTCTTAAACCCTCAAATATTTATTCAACTAAAAGGATCTGCATTTACGTGGATTATGATGAAAGTCATAATAAAAGTATAGAACTGATGAAAATCATGGGTATATGAAATATTAGTAAGTTTTATGATGAGTTATGTTGGTTAGTATGTGAAAACATGAAAGTTTCTTAGAAATCACAAAGAGTTGAAAATCGATTTTGGTGAAAACGAATAACATAAAATTCAATCGACCATATCTCCTATTATATTTTGAATTTTTGAGTGTGGTAAAGTCCTAGAGTTAGATCTATGAGTTACCTAACTAATCCAAGTAAATTACTGGAAAAGGTGTTGTAGATTTTTGTGTGGACTGATTTTAGCAAAGGAGTGCAAAGCTGCAAAAACCAAAAAAGCAAATTGCTATGATTTTAGAGAGGCTGTTTCGGCCACTTAAATTATGAGAAAAATTCTGGCCTTTTGGGACATGAAGGTATATGGTATAAAGTACCTCCTGTCCAAAAATGAGCTCATTCTCGACTTAAAATGAGCAAGTTATGACTATTTCAATATTTAGGTTTTTCCGATTTAAAATGCTATAACCGGAGTTCTATAACTCGATGACCATGAAATTTAAACTGGAAGCTCACGTTGACATGTGTAAGGTCCTGCCAATATTTGGGAATTTTGGAGTTAAACTTGAGGTAGCTAATTTCTTAAGGAATTAATTAGAAATTGATTTTGAAAAATAGCAAATGAATTTTAAAATTTCGAGAAAAATATATTTTCATTATGGGACTATATTATGCTAAATCCCAGAAAAAAATATTTTTGGGACTGATTTAGTATTTTTTCATGAAAATAGTTTAGTTAATGAACATATGAGTTAAATATGTTATGTGAAGTAATAAAAGTTGAAAATAGATTTTATGGCTAGAATCCTATATAGAGTATATGCATATTTTTTTTGGGATTTGATAATTGGTGATGATATCTTATGAGTATAGCATTTTTGAATGATTAAATGCATTATATGGTAAAGCGTAAACAATTGAAATAAATTGTTTATAAATTTAAGTAAGTGATTAAAATATTGTTATAATATTAATGATATTAGATTATGAGATTATTAAGTGATTGATAACATGGGGATATTCTTGAATCCTCGGATAAATTATAAATGTTTAATATTTATCCTTTATCTCATTTGATTGATTCTTTATATCATTATCCTCATGCTTATATTATGTTGAAAGTCATCTCGCGGCTTCAGAAGCGTGATAGATGGACTTGGTATGATTATGACCAGAGATTGTTCTAAGTATAATCATAACCGTAATTGAAAACACGATTATCTTTGGTCGTAGTGCATGGATAATTTGTGGTCGTGATACTAATGAATACACGATTATCTTCGGTAGTAGTAGCATGGATAATTTGTGGTCGTGATACTTAATGAATACACACGATTATCTTTGGTAGTAGTGCATGGATAATTTGTGGTCGTGATACTAATGAATACACGATTATCTTTGCACGTAGTGCATGGATAATTTGTGGTCGTGATACTAATGAATACACGATTATCTTTGTACGTAATGCATGGATAATTTGTGGTCGTGATACTAATGAATACACGATTATCTTTGTGCACGTAATTTGTGGTCGTGATGGATAATTTCGCACGAAGTACGGATAATCTTAATGAATACACGATTATCTTCGTCGTAGTGCATTGATAATTCGTGGTCGGATACTTAAAGAATATCATCGGCTGTAGTGCGGGATGATTCGACGATGTGGATTAATTATCGAGATGAGTCTCAAAGAATGAAATATTAATTCATGGATGTGTTCAAAGTCATCCGTGGCTTACGCGCATAGATGGACTTGGTATGATTATGACCGTGTGATTGTTTCTTCGATAATCATGATCGTAATTGAAAACACAATTATCCTTGGCCCGTAGGCATGGATAATTTGTGGTCGATACTATTATTAAGTCGAGTCTCAAAGATTATTGGTTTTACAGCTTGTATATCTTTGGCTCAGTAGTGCAAAGATGAATTGTTAATGAATATCTTTGGCGTGATTGTAAAGATGAATTTAATGTTTTCAACGATAAAGGTATTCAAGGTATCTTCACCTCTTTATCATACTGTAATACCCTAAATTTCGAGGGCTTAAATTCCATAAGGAGGGGAGATTGTGAGATCCCAAATTTTATGAAATAAAAGTGTTCAATTTTTCTATTTTGGTGAATAGTTAAATTGATAAAGTTTAAAGTTAAGGGTCATATTTGAAAATTTTCAAAGTAGATAAGTTATCATAAAATACCGGTTACTATTCACGAGTTACTATTCACTTCTTACAATTCACCGGAAATTACTATTCACTCTAGTATTGTTCACTCTAGTATTTGGGACACTTTTTTGTGTTGAAAGTTACTATTCACGAGTTACTATTCACGTTATTCATTCAAAATTACTATTCACTATAGTATTGTTCACTTTCAGTATTTGGGACACTTTTTGTGTCGAGTACTATTCACGAGTTACTATTCACTTAATTACTATTCATGAGTTACTATTCACCAACAAAATATTTTATGAAAATAACGGGAAGTTTTACCGTTGATACTCATTGAACTACTCGGTAGTAAAAGTATGAAGAATACGTGGTTGCATAGTAAGACACCAGAGATTGATTATCGATGCTTATGTGAGAAGTCACTCAGGTTTGATTCCATTATTGTTTATTAATAATATGAATTATTATAATGCGATAATGACGTTTTTGTTTTATTCAGATTATTAACGTAATAAAATGTAAACATCTTTTATATAAAATGAATACTTTATTAAAGTTATTCTATAAATAGAATATATTATATTTTATTATGCATAGTGTTGCATAGTGTTTTGTATATAAGTTGTGCGTAGTGTTTGCATAGTAAAATGTTTTATATAAATAGAATATATGATATTTTATTTAAAAGATTTTGCTTTAAATATGGACCGTCCGATTAAAGTAAATCAATCTGACCGCTCATGGATTAATTACTATGCATTCTATTTTCCTATAAATAAGCTCATTCCTTCATTATTTTTTACTTAATTCAATTCCAAACTCTGTAGAGAAATTATAGAGAGAAGCTATAAAATCTAGAGAAAATCTATAGAGAAAGAGAAAATCTATGTGAAGATTGATTCTTCGTACTTCACTACTTTGATATCCAAAGGTCTTTTTACTATAAGGGATATTATTTGTTGTACCCGTAAGGGTGTGTATTCTTTCTTATTCATGAAGAGAACTTCATTATTCCATTCATTATTATTACATTGAATAACTCGTAAAAGTGGCATACCCTATATATAATACGTAACGCTTGACACCCTATACTTTCTGTGAAATCCTTATATTATTCCATTCTTATTTATTCTCGTTGAATAACCTCAGATACGCTAATCCCCTATACTTGGTGATCTTCTTCTCGTTATTCCATTCTTTATTATTCATTGGAATATCCGGCTCTGTGTGTTTTACACCGACTGGGTTCCATTGTTTATTATTCCACATTTATTATTCATTGGAATATCCTCGTCATGGTGTTTTACACCTACACGGTTCCATTGTTTATTATTCAAATTATTATTATTCTTGATCATCCCGCTTTGTGAATTTCAATTCGACCGGTTCCGTTATTATTATTCTATCGAATAACTTGTCTATGCGTCAGCACCGCATGCGTGGTGATTTCTTTTGTTATTCCTTCTTTATTATACCCAGTTGGTTAAAACTTTGACTTCTATACTCCATGAAATTAGTAGAATATCCTTGATATTTCATGTTTCATCCAAAGATCTTTTCATAGAAATATTCTTCCGATCATTCTTGAATTTTACTCTACAAAACAAAGATCATGTCGACAATTTGGACGTTAATAATTCTGGATTAAATAATTCTTGAACTTGTTTTATTGAATTATTATGTCATTGTCATCATCCTCATGTTATATTATGTTATCTTTGGCTTACGTGCATAGATGAACTTAGTATGATTATGACCAGTGATCATTCTAAGATAATCATGGCTTGATATAAATGAGGTGACAAAAGTCCTCAATGACACGAAATGCAACGATGGATAGTTTTTGGTATGATTATGACCGTGGGTGATTTGGTATAGTCATGACCATTGATAATTTGATGAAAATCCTTGACCATAGTACGGGATGATTAGATATTGTGGTTTATTCATTAAACCGAGTCTTAGTGATAAAATTTGATGAAAACCTTTTAAAACCTAAAAGATAGTAGACTTTATTTTCTATTTGACTCTTTTAATGGATTGTATATTCCGCTGCGATTAAACCGTTGTCTATTGTATTTTATCGGTTTAACATCGTTGAAGGCTAATAATAATTTATTCTCAGCATTATCTTAGTCATAATATTTTCATCGGGCTAGTTGAGCTCACCCTTTCTTTCACTCGTTTTCTCTTGAAATGAGAATATAAATTTGGGACGAGTTGGGAAACGCAGTGATGGTCCTGAAGATAATATTAGTAGTCCTCACTATTCTGTGAAATAGTGTGATAATAATTGTAATGAGGACTCCTTGAGTATGGGTATTGTCTAAATGACAATATTCCTATTAGAACTCTCGGCTTATGTATTGGTCGAATGTTACACCGGATGTATAATTAAGTTTGTATTTGAATTTATGTACTCATGTAAGTGGCGACCCAAGATGGGTGGCGATACCTAATTTTTAGGGCGTCACACATATACATTTAACACTTTATAACAGCCTCTTGATCTGCTTATAATTATCTCTGGTTACTAATAAGCTTGTAACTATATCTATTATAATTATCACGTTACTAACAAGCTTGTAGATAAATAGGACACTCACACACGTACATTTAACAATTGATGTTTGTCCGACATAAGCTTGAAACTATCCGGGTTACTAATAACAAGAACCATAATATAACATAATAAAACAATAACCACATAATTATATGATAAGAATCGTAATGTGTTTTAATGGTAACCAAAACAGTAAACATCATGTAATGAAATCCAGCTTTAGACAATCCATGTATACTAAACAATTACATATTAACGAATAAAAATAAAAGTATCCAAATCCCACATCGAGGACACAATAATAGTAGCCAAACCATAAGTAACAGTAACCAAAACATAATTAAAAAGTAACCAAATAGTTATATGAAAGTAACCAGAACATGTTTTAATGGTAACCAAAACAGAAACAACCTGTATGTCCAACCAAGTTTACAAAAATAATACATCAATGTATACTAAGCAAATACATGGTTTATTATGACTTGGGTTTATTATTTACAAAAATAAAACATCCACAAACTAATGATGCCTTAAACTTCTCCATCTGATTTGGGTTCAATTTCTTGGTAATAATACTGGAGACTTCCATGTCACACCAATATATAATTTTTTCAGTGAATTTTCTGTTGCATTCCTCATAGTAAAGATCCCATAATCGCAAATAAACAAAAATCGATTTATATACCATTAGTAATCGATATAAACAACAACATGTAGTACATACCATTTTATGCAAGAAACAAATAGTTATATATAATATTAACCAAAACATAATTTAAAGGTCACCAAAACAAAAACATGTATACCAAAAAATATACTAAAGAAGTAACCAAACAGCTTATATGATAAGAACTAAACCATGTTTTAATGGTAACCAACACATAAACAACATGTATACCAAACCCAGGTTTAGTCAATCAATATATATTAAGCAAATACATCGAACCAAAACAACATATAAAAGTAACCAAAATCCTAATTGAGAAAAAAAATGGTATCCAAATCATAAGCCAAAAAAAAAATACTAATGAAGTAACCAAATGGTTATATGTTAGTAACCAAAACATATATTAATGGTAACCAATACATAAACAACATATAGACCAAACACGGTTTAGTCAACCCATATATACTAAGCAAATACATGGTAACCAGAACAACAAAAAACCAAATTTCCAACTCAAGGAAACAAAAATAGAATCCAAATCAGAAATTAACAATAACCAAAAATATACTAAATAAGTAACCAAATATTTATATGATAGTAACCAAAATATGTTTTAATGGTAACCAATACATAAACAACATGTACACCAAAACTAGTTTAGTCAAGTACTATGTATACTAAGCAAATACATGGTAACCATAACAACATAAAAAAGTAACCAAAATACCAAATCAAGGTAACAAAAATGGTATCCGAATCACAAGCTAATAGTAACCAAAACATAATGCAATAACCAAACAAAGCTTATATGATAGTAATAATAACACAATTTAAATTAACAAACCTTTAAAAATTTTGGGTTGGAAATATCTTCCTGCTATGAACTCGAAATTACATCTTAACTACAGAACATCAAAATCGTAATCCAACCGCACAAACCCAAACAAATTTCTTCTCAAGTCCTTAATAGAATCACCCTTTGTGATTCTTTTCCTCTTCCATCCTTCTTCATCAGATCAACTATTCTATACAAAACATAAAAACAACACAAATCCAAACAATCAATACCCCATTTCATTAGAAACATAATGTATATATATGATCATATTGACAATTAATTAGTAGAATAAAAATTAATGTAAATTAGAAGCATACCTTAGAGAGAAACCGTAATCCTTTCAACAAGTGAGAGAGTTGAGAGAGAAAAACACGTATTAGCCTAAAAACATAGCCCCGAAAGTCACGATTCAATTTTCCTGCCGGAGTTGAGAGACTATGGTGTTGGGCAAGGCTACAAAGAGGACTACGACGACGATGGCTTCGAGAGGAGAGAGAGAGAAGTAGTAAGGGAGAAGAGAGAGAAATAGTAAGGGCGTAGAGAGAGAGAGACCGAAGAAAGATGGAAACTAATTTGCTATGTCAGCCCATTAATATTAATCCCTTAATTTAAGGACTCAATATTTGTGACGCCCCCAAAATAGGTATACACAACACCCATTCACGAGTGCCAAATACATGGTACAAAAGTAAACTACAACTTCAATAATACAAATGTCGGTGTGAAATACGACAATATATCTTGTGAGTTTAAATACAAATATTATCTTACTAGATAATATCTTATACTCAAATAAATCCTCATCACATTTATTGATACAATATTTTACAAAAATGGTGAGGGACTACTAAACAACTCTCTCTAGAACCTTCATTCCATACCCGATTAGTACTTTCTACATTCTCGCCTCACGAGAAGAAAAAAATGGAACAACAAGGAAAAGGGTGAGCTCAACTAGCCCAAGAAGAATATTATGACTAAGATAATATCAACAAATTATCGTTAGTCTCCAACAGGAAAAATCGATGAATACAATGACAACAACAAGTTTGGATCAATATTAAGCGTGAAATAATAATTCATAGAAAAGTTAAATGAGAATGAAATCTACTATAATCTATGAATTTAATAAATTCATCATCAATATTTTATCCTCAGAACATCAATCGATATTCATCTCAAATCAAATATTCATCTTTTTCTTATTTCTGCCAAAGATATTCATCAATCGGTCGTATTCGTCTCAACACTGCTTTATCTTTGCACTAAAAGGCAAAGATATTCATCGATCATTCGTATTCATTTAAACACCGCTCGTCTTTGCACTACGGGCCAAAGATATTCTTCTAAATCATTCATCTTTGCACTACGGGCCAAAAGATATTCAATAATATCATCATTTAAGGCATCGAGGATGATGAAAAATATTTTTTAAGAATCTAATCCGGTGAAACAAAATGACAAGGATTAAGGATTAAGGATTCGTACTTTGTTTTATCCATGTCCAATAATACCTCAAAAATAATCATAGTGGTGTAAAATTCAAGAATGATCAAAAACAATGGATACAATCAAAGCTAAGATCCAGCATAGATATTTTAGGCGAAAAGAAAAATTTTCATTTTTCGATTGAATAGTCAAGTGATTCGTGAATAGTCTTGGTATCGTAAATAGTCTTCAGATATCACGTGAATAGTAACTCAAACACCAAAAAGATAGATATTCCACAAAAAAAACATCTTCACGCTTTATGAATAGTACTGTGAATAAACTAACTGTGAATAGTAACTTATGAATAAAGAATCGTGAATAGTAACTCATGAATAGTAACCCCGACGTGAAAAAGTTCGAAATTGATAAAAAGTACCAACCAATATTTGAAAGATAATGATATTGAAGAATTAATATCATTTGAGAAGAAAATAACATCCCTTACCTCAAAGAATCGGTTACTTGGAAGGAAAGGTAGGAGAGTGATCTTTGAATGAAACTTATGTGATTTGAGCAAAGAACTCTCAAAGTATCTAAATACTCACAAAAATACGCCAATAATATAGAGAGAAAGAAGAAAAACTTTGTTTACGGTGTGATTTTCAATTAACTTAAATTTCTCTATTTATAGGAAAAATGTTACGCTTGCAGAAGCGAGACTTGACCACAATTACACCGATGGCTTTACTCGCTACTATTGCCACCCACAACATTTGAAATAAAATTCAGCACATTTTTCACCAACCACAAGTGGGGCCCACTCAATTCTAGAATTTTCCACCAAAATCAATTATAAACCCTAATTTCAGAATCAAGACACCTCTTAAAATTCACAACAAATCATTCGTGCATTTTTAACGGTTCAAAATTTGTGGACATATACTTCAACTTATATATGTATAACATATCCAAAATTACAACGATCCAACAGTCGGATTAAATATTATAACTCACACAATAAAGCTATAATAACAATCGATTTGATCTTTTAATACCTCCAATCGGAGCAAAATACAAATAAAACATCTCAAAGGCATTAATTCCTTCATTAATAACCACATAAATAAATCCATCATTTATATTCATATAAAATAAATATTTCCTTATCATATGAATCAATAATTAATTATTCACAAATAATATTACAGAATCACAATTACGTATGACCCGGTAGTTCTCAGAAAGGGGGCTTTCAATAAGGATCTCTCACTACTTGGCGCTTAATTAGGTGACCAAACCTCTCCTTGAAGCGTAACTTTCTAGACATTTGCCAATAATGTTATCTAATAATATTATTCAAATAATATGAATTATTGATGCGATAATGGGAAATACTTGCGGTGACAATTATTGAACAACAATAATATAAAATATCAACGTAGCAATTATTGAATCAATAAAATAAAATATTGAATGATAATTCACGTAACAATTATTGAGTAAAGCCTTCACGTGAGGATCAATAATTCAACAATACGTCGTAATACCGCATAATTCTTTATGCGACCACGCCGTATTCTCGTATTTTAACCAATAGGGTATTCCAATATCTTAATTCAGAATAACTACGCCAGCTATTTTTAACCAACTTATATTTGTGCGTTTTCTTCATCCAATCGCTTTTCATTATGGGGCCCATACATGCATTTTAGCAGCGTCTGCATTTAATATTCCCCGACAATGCGCGAATATTCCACGACCAAACGAATATTCTGACAAAAAATGAATATTTTTATAACCATCTACTTATTTTTTGAAATATTTGCGTATTTAACCTTTAACTATCCACATTAATCAAATCAACCCTCACTATTTCAAAATAATAAATAAAGGAAATTCCTTTTATTTAAAAAAATTTGAGGTCTTACAACCTCCCTCCTTATGAAATTTCGTCCTCGAAATTGACGTACGACTTCACAGTGTTTTCGAAAAGGTAAAGATACCTCGCTTTCATTTTCGTTTCCAACTCCCAGTCATTTCCTCAATAAGATGGTTTCTCCACAAAACTTTAACTTATGGTATAACCTTCAGACATAGCCAGTGCCCTTTCCTCTACAAAATCTTGACGAAAATACCTCCTCAAATGCGTTAAGTCTTCTGCCATCTCTGTCCTGGTTCTAACTCAATGACGTGTTTCGAATCGTCCATATATTTAATGTAACATCGACACGTGAAAACGTTATGAACACAGCGCCATACTTGGTGGTAAAAGCGAGTCTATAGGCCACGCTTCCTATTCGATCGAGAATTTCAAATGGATTAATAAATCAGAGGTTTGAGCTTTCCTCACCTCACCGATTCTCGCTTTTAAAATAACAACTTCTTGCGACCTCCTTTCTTCAAATTCATCACCGGCAGTGTGTAGCTTGAAACGACTTTAACTTTATCGATTAAAGTTGATTATACTCGTATATCATCACGTGCACTCGTGATATCATCACGTGGGTACCTAGAGTTTTCATCTCCATCTCTATTATTTGTATATTATAATGAAATGAGTCTTTGACAATATTGTACTCGCATACTTGTATACGATCTTCTACTCAACACGTCACCTACCACGTTCGCTTTTCCAGATGGCATGGTTCGAACATATATCTGAAATGAGTCTCTCTCGAGTTCTTGAAGCTCTTATCACATTCCTTGCTTCCATTCAATTTTGTATCTCTACGAGTCACCAAGCGTTAATGGAATAGCGATTCGAGAATATCCTTCAACGAATCTCCGATAATAACCAACTAAGCCTAGAAAGCTACGTATTTCGACACCGACTTAGGTTGTTCTCAACCTTGACTCATATCCCAACCTTGGATAACACGTTACAATGACACCTATCGCCTTCTTATCGCACAAATATGGTGTCCCCACGAGATGCGGCTTACTGCGTTCCACAAAAGTCACCGGATAAAGGCTCAGTACCAAATTTATAGTTGAATTTTTAACTCCAAGTTCAATAGGAGCCATTCGATATGAGATTTTAGAAATGAGTTTTGTCTCGGGTTCAAAGTCGATACAAAATTTAATATCGTGCTTTGGGAGTAAGCCAAGAAATTCTTCGTGAAATACGCCTTAAAAAATCAATAACAACAGGAATATTATTCAAATCGACGTGTCTTTATTCAAATCCATAACATGGACTAAGAAAAACTTGACATCCGTAATAAACGAATGACTTTATAAGCTTGATATGAAAATGTTTGACTTCAATGGTTTGATTGCACGAATTCAATAACGAAGGTTGCTTAGGAGTATGAAACTAACAACCTTGCTAAACGCAATCAATTTGGCACGATGAGTAGTTAACCTTAAAATCACATCAAAAGCAAATATCTCTATGTAAATAAGGTTAACGAGGTAATGTGATAAAGCCAACTGAATCAAACAAGATTTCTAAACAACAGATGTAATGAAAGTTTCTCCCAATCTGAGTTCCATAAATAAATCAAAGTCTAATTTCTCCGTAGTCAAGTTCAAACGCTGAGCGCAAAGTGTGAAGAGAGATAAAAGAATGGGTAGAACCCAGATATCTAGTAAGGTATAAACTTGTAAAGAATTTATAATTAACTAACCCGATGCTAACTTCGTTCGGATTCCTCGTATTTTAATGAAGTCACGACAAAACGCTTCTTCCAAGAACCGCTGACTTTGACTTTTTCGGGACATCCTTTTTAAGTCACCATTCACGCTGGATGGGTTTCATATCGTAACTCTCGAGCGATATGTCCTTCTTTCCACAATTATAGCATACCTTGGAAGGCTTTGAACAGTTTGACCTTTTATATGTCCTCCTCTCACATCATAGTAGATCTAACCGGCGATCGTTCTTCTTCCCTAGAATTTGTTGATGGTCACGATGTTCTTTATAAACGCCTTCCCGCCATCGTTAAATCTTCTCTTTTTAGATTGGACATCTCTTTCCATAATATCAACGTTGCTACGTGCGGCTTTTTACCCATGCATCACTCATTCTCACTGCTTCGATTATTTCTTCTTTTAGCTGATTCGGCTTTTATCATCTTATACTCGCCAAAGAGTGCTTACATTCAAGCATCACGTATCGGGTAACCTGACTTGAATCGTTGCATCCTTTTGCTCCACGATTTGCCTCGCAATTCTTTGCTTTGCTCTTCTAACTCATGAATACGATTTTGCAATTCTATATTTCGATCATAAATACCTCTAATAAACTCTCTTCGTGCACCTTTCTTCCTCTTCTTCCTCACTCTCACAAGTATTGCCTCTGCGATTATCTGGGCAACTATCAATTCTTCACTCACCACATGGATATCTCTAATTCCTTCTTCGCCGACATCACATTATCCTGGTTTGGCGATTAGAGGTGTCTCCACGATCTCATTCACTCCATTGTTAACGCTCTCAATGACCATTCTTAAAAAACTATCATAAAACAGGGTTAATTAAATAAATTAACAAATCACATAATACCCTATATTATGACTCAACCAACAAATAAGCTTAGGTAGGACACACCTTAGCGAAGGATTTACTCTGCCTCCCTCCTAGTTTTTATTCTCCGTCTCCGCCAGAGATCATATCCTAAGCTCGACATTAACTCATTGTGCGACCCCAAAATAGGTATACACTTGACACCCATTCTGAGTCGCCAAATACATGAATACGAAGTAAGTAAACTACAACTTGATGTCTACAAATGTCGTGTGAAATACGACATAATATATATCGTGAGTTTAAATACAAATATTATCTTCAGATAATATCTATACTCAAAATAAATCCTCATCACATTTATTGATACAATATTTTACAAAATGGTGAGGACTACTAAACAACTCTCTACAGAACCTTCATTCCATAATTCCGAATAAGACTCGCTACATTCTCGCCTCCGAGAAAAAAAATGGAACAACAAGGAAAAGGGTGAGGCTCAACTAGCCCATAGAAGAATATTATGACTAAGATAATATACAACAAATTATCGTTAGTCTCCAACAGGAAAATCGATAGAATATAATAGACAACAAGTTTCGAGATCAATATTCAGAAGCGGAAATAATAATTCATAGAAAAGTTACGTGAGAAATGAAATCTACTATAATCTATGAATTTAATAGGTCCATCATCAATATTTTATCCTCGTAACATCAATCAATATTCATCTCAAATCAAATATTCATCTTTGACTACTGGTGCCAAAGATATTCATCAATTCCATTATGTTAAATCTCAACACTGCTTCATCTTCGCACTAAAGGCCAAAGATATTCATCGATTCTATTATGTTCATTTAAACACCGCTTCATCTTTGCACTACGTGCCAAAGATATTCTTGAAATCATTCATCTTTGCACTACACAGCCAAAGATATTCAATAATATCATCATTTAAGGCGAGGATGATGAAAATATTTTTAAAGAACGAATCCAATTGAAACAAAATGACAAGGATTAAGGGATTAAGGATTCGTTACTTTGTTTTATCCATGTCCAATAATACCTGCAAAAAATAATCATAGTGGTGTAAAATTCAAGAATGAGTCAAAATACATGGATACAATCAGCTAGTATCCGAATAGATATTTTACAAGAAAGAAAAATTTTCATTTTTCTATGAATAAA